>JAXRJS010000077.1:112500-339477 GCA_037127375.1 Dione juno
TTTATGATCATAAGATTGAAGATATTAGAAGTATAAAATGTAGAGCATGTTATACTCTCTCATACCATCCATGTTCATTTGAAGTTCAAGAAATTAACATTGGCAGTGAGGAATTTTCCCATGAAAACTCTATTGTTAAGTGGCCTCAGCGTTAAAACAACTATATGAAAGCCTATGGAGAATATTTTGAATTATATATTTTTAATAATATTATATATAGTCATGTATAAATGTTTTATAAAATAGAAATATTTGGATTTTGTACTCCTAAAAATATGAGTGGCTAGACTAGACTAGACTAGATATAACCTAAATGTTTAATACAGACACATTATATTATGTGAGCAGCTTATTATTGAAATTGCTAAAATCACTTTCTATGACCGTCACGTACCTAAAAGCGACATGAAACACAAGTTATCACCGAGTTGAAGGTAATTGATGCGCCATCTATAATACCATTATAGTATCAAAGTTCGCGTTTCCTCCAATAAAACCTGAAACACTTTGACAATAAATCAGAGAGGAAACACGTCAGTAAACGATTTGAGGCTAGACATAGCAAAACTTTGAATACGGTGTAGCATGAAACGCGAACTCAATCATATGGATGTGCCATCGCGGGGTCTTTTACCTTATTATTTATCGTTAGCTGGAAATTTTACTTTATATTATTTGTAATACAGTTTATATTTAACATCGCTTGAAGAGACATATGATAGTTGCGGCGTGAAGCATAGTGTGAAATGATATATTTGTGGGGCGAGCAAGTAGCGAGGCAACGAGGCAGCAAGGTAGCAGGGACGGGTCGCGTGACGGGTTCTATTCCAGCTCGGAGACAAGTCGCGACATGCGATCTTGATGGCTTTCCTGTCAAACGTATTAAATTTGTTTAACATTCGACCGAAATGGGTCTCGCGAATCACGCCATTAATATAACTTGAGCGTCAAGAACAACGACGAGACAACAAATGAGAAGACGCGACGTGACGCGCGTGTAATGTATCATGCTATGTATGGTGCTATCCTAAACAAATACGTTCATGTTAAATATTATTTAAAATATAGTTTTAGTTTATTATTTAAAAAATGCTATAAATTTTACTTTCTTATGAAATTAAAATAATGTCAAATATTTTTCTTTATCAATTACGTGTAAACTATCAACAAAGGCAGTGTATGATATTAATTTCCGGTAAAATATGATATTTTGATATAATCTAAACAAAAATAATAAGAACAGTAGTATGTAATCGGTATATTATACAAATGATAGTAATGCGTGTCGGTTCATAGCGAGCTGTGAATGGAGCTGAGGGCTTAATGAGCCGCATGAAGGATGGTGCCGGCCGCCGCGCGGTCGAGAGAGTGTCACTAATACTGCTACTTTTTATTGTAATATGACTGTTTTGTCAATAAATATGAAGTAAATAGTTTTTAATTTCAGTCACAAGGCAAAAGGCTTTAAAATGTTAAAATATTAGTCATTTTATTAATGTAATTCAATCTCAAACCAGTAATTTTTTTTATTATTCTGATAATAATTCAATTACTAAAGAACAAAAATAATAAAATGTTACAAGCAAGCGAAGGCATTAGAAGGTTGTCATTCTCGCATCGCCGTTGTAACAACGGGACCCGACGCGACACGACGCGACACGACGCGACCCGACGCGACACGACGCGACCCGACACGACGCGGCCGCCAACTCGGAAATCTAATTATAACTCGACAAACGAAGGCAAATAGCCCTGTTTTGGTAATTAATAAAAGTAAAATTACACTAGCGAGCATGAAACGACTGGTTCCCGTTTGTTAGGGATTATAAGTGTACCGCCATCACGCGATACCTGCCGCGACCAGCCGCGACCAGCCGCGACCTGCCGCATTGTATACCTTATTGTAGACGAATACGGTCCGTCAAAACGAGCTTACTTGGAAGGAATTATTAATAGTATTGAGCTTAACGTATAAATAAAATGCCTTATAATTTAATAAGTTCCTGTTAGTGTTTTGGGCAACACGAATTGTTTAATATAACGATTTCATAACAGATATCTCAATTTTATTAATTATCCAATAAAAATTATAAAAATTACGAAATTTTAGAATAAATATGATTATTTGTAAATTGTCTTTAAAGACGATAAATAATCTGATATGATTGATAAAGAAGAGTTTAAAAGTATTAGAGAAGATTTCAGTAACCAAAAGTCCTCTCTTACACGCTTTGAAGAAAATTTTGCGCGTTTGTGTGGAATACCTCGACCTCTTACATTAAGAGATTGGGATGAAGTTAATTGCATTAACATACTCTTGAATTAAATTAAGTAAAGATATTGTTGAAGTAATCTTTATTAAATGTGTTAAGCACTTTATAATATATTACAAATTAAGATTATATATTTAATATTTATTTCATATATGAGTCTAGGTACATACATAATACATCGGTGTCGTCTGTCTTTTTTATTTCATTCTGTTACAGTTAATATAACAGTAAAAGCTTTTATTACATAAATATCAAAGTGTACAAATGTAATCTTAATATGAGGGTGACTTAATTTTAAGCAAAATCCATTTTGCGCAAATTAATATACAAAAAGAGTATATTAGAGCACGGCGGGTCCTCCGTCCTTACGTCTCATTGAATAACACGACACAATAAAACAAAATAACCGAATACGCCCGCGCCAACTGTCACGCGGCGGGAAAAGAAAAAAACAAACGTCAAAACACTAACAATGACGCTCAAATATGACAGATGTCAGATTTGCCGCACCGCGATTGGTTGACAGTCGGCGGTCGCGGCTCATTTAAATATCGAATACTCTCTAGTTTGTTGTATTGGATTGAGTGTAATTGAGTTATTCAACTCGTATGAGTTTTAATCGAGTGACAAATTGACTTTACTAGTTATTTGTGCGTGTGTTGTGTTTATATATTATGTGTATGTACATTGTACATATATATGTAGTGTGCTTGTGTGTGTCCGAGTGGTTCCAACTTAGTAGTGTTGTATGAAGTACATCGTTAGATGTAATTGAGTGTTACAAATGTGAAATGACTCTCTTTGAGTTCCATAATGTTTTTGAGGATATTGTTTTTTCATTTCATTAGGTTTACTATTGAAACAAATTTAAAAAATGTATGTTATTTTGTATTAAATAATATTATAAGCAGGAAAGATTTGTATGTTTGTTCGTTTGTTAGTATTGAATAATACATACTAGACCGATTTAGACGAAATTTAAAATGGGGAGACCTTAAGTCAAAAAACATAAGCTACTTTTTATTGGGAAAATGAGGGAAGAAGGTGGTAAAATGGACCCTGAAATTTTGTATATAGAGAAATCGCTATTTTTCAAGTAAGAGGTATGAAATTCGGTTTCAACGTACCTTAGCCTATACTGTCTAAACTAAAATGTAAAACGAATATCCAATAGGTAATAATAATACATCCTTAAATGTTAAGGAAAACATCAAAATCGCTATATTTATGTTTGCCATTGTTTGAGGAGTTCCTAAGTATTTTTCTGTAGTTATTTATGTATATCCCAAAATGATTTAAAAAATTAATGTCCATCCGTGCGAAGCCGGGACGCGCCGCTAGTATTAGATATATTTCTTACTTTAAGGCTTTTCATTTATTCATTTCAATATTTAGAGGCATGTTCTAGGATTTTTTTAAACGATTACGATCCGAAAAGTGTATGTAACTTTTCGCTACCGCTAATGGTAAGTCACAAACATAAATTTAAAAAAAAACATTAAATCAAGAACAAAATTCAATAAATTCACATTCTATTATCTTTAGTAGCTTGTACTTATAAGGCTATTAACGTGACAAACTGAGAAATTAAAAATTACAAAGTTCGTGTTAATAATTGTGCCGCTAATTGGTCCCGCGAGGCGTGCGTGTGCGTGCGGCGTGCGGCGTGCGCGGTGTCGGGGCGGCGGGACCTGCCTGCCCTAGTTACCTACCCGATATGGAGGTACCCCGATTATTGAATTGTTTTAAACACATTCACTTATTCTATTAAGAAATGCGCAAGGATTGATACTTCAGATTTAGCGTAGCAATAATAGTAAAAAACATAACGTACGTAATTTTTTATGTTAATATAAAATATTGATGTGTGTCAACTACCTGCCTGCCTTTATTATTAATTATTTCTTTATTAATGTTGTATAAAAATAAAATGTTAATCACTTGAGAAGTGAAGAAGAAGATTAACTTATTTGTGTCCAGCCCATTTGCTTATATGACGTTGCTTTTTTTCAGTTTGACGCTTTATTTAAAGATATTTGTAGCTAAAGAGAACTTAATGTTAAGTTCCTTCGTTCTCCAGGGTTTCGGCCGAGTCCGTTCAAGTCACGAGGCCTCCAGATATGGTAACTTGAATGGAGGTACTTAACACTATATTTTGTCTTACAAGAGCGGTGGTTTCCCCCTCTCCTCAAATCGGAATCGAACCCGCTACCATCAACAACTGCGTAAAATATCTTTGCAAAGTTCAAATTACGATTTTTTTGAAGTTATTTAAAAAGTTTTAAAAAGATTTACGGAAAAGAAATAAAAAATTGAAGAAGACAGTTTTGCTACTAACGGAAAATTACCGATAGTAATATTTACTTGGATAAAGTTCTTTTAAGTATGATTTTTCATCGTAAACCCAATATAAGGCATTGACATCAGACGTGCGTCTCATTACGGAAGTGTCGGTGGCGCCGCGCGGTACTTCCGATCTAATAAGGGATCAGGATCTCAGGTTGATACACAGGAAACTTTGATTTGAGGTGATATATATACATATATATTATAGATAAGATATCTCAACAAGTCATATGGTATGGTATTTAGTAATTTCGTGATGAATATGCTTCAATAAACAGCAGGTATTAAAAAATTATACTAATTGTATAATAGGTGACAACTATACTAGAACCGATGTTTTATAAAACTATTAAGTAGTAAGTCTAATTAAAGAACACAATTCTAAAACAAACTCATTGAAACTTCTTAACTGAATTAGATTCGGTATCATAGTTATTAGATTGGTATAATTTATGTAGGAAATTGATGATAAGCTTTAGAAAGATTTTTCCACACTAGGTATGTTTAATTTCATTGGCTAATTGAATATGTAAAAACCAAATTATCATCAACTTATATGATACGTACATTTCTATCGAATGTCAAAGTTTTTTACATAAAAAGTAGCAATACGTCTACATCGTAACAACAGTCGACCGCAAGCAAAAAGAGCAAACTCTAAACCGATGTCAATTTTTTGAAGTAACTCTAACTCGTATTCGGGACTGCCGTCAGAATCGATAACCGCTTGTCGAAAAAGAAAAGAACTGCGAATACCTACACTCCTACACTATACAATGTAAGTACCTACAATGTATGAACGGACGGACAAAAAGAAGTCGAATTTTTATTACGTTACATGTTGGTTTTTATTTTCAGAGCTTTCAAAGAAATATGCTTAAACTTAATCATTGTAGTATTTCATGTCTAGGTATATAAATTATACATAGTATTTTTTATATTTTTAATTTTTTTTTTTCATAAAATATGCGTATTGTCTGTATAAACTTATTATTATTATAATTTAACTGTGTTATAACTTTCCTAACATTTGAGTTTGCTGTATAAAGTTTGAACTAAATTAAGATTTAATTTGATAATAATTACTTAGAATCGATACTTACTTCTATATATAAACAAAAATAATAATACATACATATCGAAATACGTTTTCTAGAAATGTTTTTATAACATTACCGAATACTTTTTAAATTGTCATTAACTAACAAACAGTGTAGTGTGTCAGTGTAGTTAACTATCAAACCTACGAGAGTCAAGGCATATAAAAGCTTTCCACCAAAGCTCGCCTCCATCGATCTTCAATACCTCTTTATTTACTTTACAACCCCCCTCTTACACAAACACTGACTTCTTTCAAGAAACAAAGAGAGATAGGAAATACGTCGATACACGTGAAAGAAAGAGACAGAACACCCTCGCCATCTTAGATGCAGCCTCTGGACCAAAAGTTAGCCAATAACTCCCTTTGTGTAACAACAAAAGGACCTATCTACGTTTATTTGTAAAGAAATTTGGACTTTATTATGTTTAGATAGAGTTACGTTTAGTTTGCAAGTGTTTTACTTGAAATTAATAATAACGTTTGTTACATCTTGAGGGGAGGGTCGATGCGTGTCTCTGATGGAGCCTGCACATGATTCCTTAGGGCCATTAATTTTGAGTTTTTTGTATTGTTACATTGATGAAATATTCCAAAACGACCTTAACGTATTCTGTAAATAATAACTACTAAGTTTTATAAATTATGTGATTTAGTAGATGCGAACATTTTTGTACCTTTTTATTAGGTTTATATTTAAAAAAAATTGTGATTTTATTTGAACCAATAATTGTCTTACAATATTAGGTACAGTGTCACGTTCACCTATTCATTCAGGTTGACTTCATTACAAGCTTTTATAAATTATAAATTTTTTCACTTGACTTAATTATTACACTTTAAAATAATAAAATAAAATAATAATTTTTAAAAAATATAAAATAATAATATTAAATTGAATAATATTTAAATTGAATAATATTTAAAAATAATAAAATAGCAACACGAGGTGTAGAGTTGAGTGGGTGCAGCTAGTAATACATCACTTAGAATCCACGAGTAGGAGTCTGAACCATACCCATGGCCATAGACCTTGGTCTATGGCCATGAGTATGGTACCACCTTGGTGGTTTAATATATAATTTCGAGGAAGAATAAACGTAAAACAAGCAAAAGAATAATATATTCAATAAATGTATCTAACACCCGTGAAAATTTATATTATTAATAACAAGTACCTATGTTTTGTTTTGACAATTTGACAACTTGATCTCTAAGTTTATATAGTAATCTCAAAGTGCGTAATAAAGAATAAATGATCAGTCTATTTGCAAAGTGTTCGAGATCTATCCCGAGATATATCGCGGGGAGGCTTCGAGGGCAATTAAACGGCAATATCTTTGTACAAATTCAATAAGAGTGCGCGCAAACATTGCGTCCGCCCCTCGCCACGTCGTAGCGCGGCGTGGCGTAGGGGTGGCACATGTTGAAAATATATAATAGGTAAATAAACTATATTTATATAGTTTATTAATATAAATATATATGTTGTGACTTATGTTTAAATGGTGTCATTTCATATTTCATATACGTATATTAAAAAAAAAACTTAATATTGTAATTAAAATTTTTAACAATTTATACATTGCTGTTATGCAATAAAGTTAAAAGATTCAGATGATTCAATCATTACATAATTCATGGTTCCTTTTTGTCTACTTTTTACTTTAATAAATTAAAATCATTTTATTTAAGAAAGTCTCTAAATTTAGCTTAAATAAACGTCAAAGTAAATAGCCAACAAACGTCAACCCGCGACAGCCCTATCAATATTTTTGTTTGCGGGCCCCCGCTTGGTAATAGCTGACGTTTGCGGGCCGCCGACGCCCTCACTTTGTATGTTAATTATAAGTCCGTTAGCGATCAAACTCATACACTTTATTAGAAAATACTCTTTTATACTCTACTTTATTATTTGCTTAGTAACAAATTTTAACATTTTCGATTTTATATGTGGTAGGTACTTGACGTAGATAGATCAAAAGAAATGATATTTAGATTCTTTGTCGCACACTGTACACTATTAGTTTAAATATTAAACCAATTATAAATTCTCATTTTAACCCAAATATTAAGATATAAATTGTCAATGAAGATATTCAATTAACTGTAATACCTACCGGCGCTGTACAGAGCTGTACAGAGCACAGCGCAGCTCACAAAGCACCGCATGCAATCAAATTGAAAACAAATTACGTCGGATTGACTCGTTACGGGCACGTTACATTGTTTTTTAATTTAACAGTAAAAACGGTATGGTTCTGTGCATTATTATTTATTTAATAGAGAAGAGGAAATACTGTTTAACAAATTTATATTAAATTATGATCTAATCTAATCAATTATTTGCCGCCTTAACTTTCTACTGGGTACTAGTAATTAATAATTGTATGAGAATGTGAAGGACCTCAAAATTTTAAATTTTGAGTTACTTTATAAATTAAATATAAATATTACTTTATATGGGGTTGCATTATATACTTGTTTAAGATAGTAATAACAACAAAATATCACTTAAAGAAAGTTAGATTAGAAAAAAAATAAGAATTTACTCTACTGGCTCGTAGTAGAGTAATTAACTACATTTGATTTTAAGCATCAATAATAATAAAAACTCGTAAGCGAGCGTGAAAGCAATTACCGCATTAAAGCTGTCAAAATAACAAGTAGGTACTAGCAGTATCTACCGAAAGAACTGGTTTGTAACTTAATTTTAAAAAAGGTTCTCATCTTACTAATTTAGTTTCAAAAAATATGTATAGGCAGGTGAAGAGTTTTAACTATATAGTTAGAGAAGCGGAGAGGCGGAAAGGCTAGTGTCAGGACACTCCGTTTACCACTCAGCGGTGCTCGATATGGGAAAATAACATTGCATAATATATTTAATCGCGTTGTATTAAATGTTTGTTAATTATAGTATTATTATCTATGTCAACATTTTATGGCAACATTTGCCCAATAATTAGCTACCTCACCTGTCTTAAGGTATAAAAATAAATAATAAATACTCTACGTTGATTTAATCAAGATGAATCCGTTTCAGCTTGTACTAAGCACTAACTACGCTTACAATCAATCAGTATGAGCTTCTAACAAAACTTATGAATTTAAAAATATATTGTGACGGAACTCAACGCCATATTAAATTAATTTAATATTAAAACTTTTAGCTTTTAATGGATCACTATGCTTCAAGTCTCGTATAATATAAATATAATATAAACGTCTAATTCCGCAAACATTTTAGAATGTTAATACAAAAATGCATTTCCTACGTATTATTTCGTTGTAGAGACGGAACTCTGAAAGCAATCAAATAAACTCGAAGGCAAATTAATTACTCGCTCGCCGCAAACAACACTCGTTGTATTCCACCTTTTACTTTATACACTGTTCAATTTTGCAGTTTTTTTTTTCATTTATTTGCTTATTTCAAAGTTAAATTATTTTCAACAGATAAGTAATTAAAGTCATTTCTCATTCAGATGTGATGTATCGTTCTTATTGGATTAACTAAGTAAAGTGGACCATCGTGGCGCAGTGGGCCAGCGTCCGACTGTAAGCGCGACGGGTGTGGGTTCAGTCCTTATTCAGGGGAATGCACTCATCACCTTCATCACCTTCGAGACCTTGCATTTTGAATAGGGGAACTCAACTTAAAATTAAAATAATTCATTTTCGAAAGTCAAAATCAAACCTGCAACCGTCGCGTTTACAGCCAAACCTGCCACTGCGCCACGGCAGCGTCATTTAAGCAGAATCATTTAAGAAATTTCTAAATTATAATATATTTACATACTACCTATTTCAGTATACCAAATACATTTTAGACTGACCTTAAAATAGTGTCATAAAAACCTTAATAACTTATATTAATACTAATAATACGTAACATGTTCAATGGCGGTGCAATCTACTTTAACTACATCTCATGAATAGTATTATTTATTGCAATAAAAACATATGTTGAAGAACAAACATGAAAAATATAGTTACAAGCGGTGGACTTATCTCTAGAAGAGATTTCTTCCCGCCAACCTGTGGAATTGGGTGGAACCAGTATTTAGCGAGATGACAGAAGAAATGCAATATAAAGATATAAAAAATCATACTTATATAAAAATAAAAATAACTTAAATAAAAATTCCAATATATAAAGCATAGAAGATATACATAGATAAAGTAAATAGACATATACTTATACAAATACATATAAATACATACATACACTATAAAATATATAAAATATCAACACAATAAAATAAACGCATAAAATATAATATAAATAAAACATAGTTAAATTAAAGACTTTTCAGATACTGTTTAGTTTGTTAATTAGATGTTTTTTTCAATATCGACTTAAAAGACGATATTGATTGGCTTTCTTGAATAGCCTTGGGGAGTTCCAAAGCAGTGGAGCCTGTACGGAAAAGGACTATATCCACTAATATTCAATTATGTAATGTTCGTATTTTAAAACAATTGCAATTTAGTTATTGTGATAATTCCAAATTACACTCAGAGATAATAAATATATCAAAATAATGCCTCTTTTACAGTGTCGACGGAGTGCGTCGACACTGTAGTACAACAATAAAATATGAATACGGAATATGCAACAAATGGAAACTAATTAACCAACTAACTCCCCTAAAATACATTCAAGCAATTATTCTACATAAAAACTATTAAATTACAACTACGGTGTAGTTTCACGAAGCTCATAGTAGAGTGATTATCTATTGTTATTCACCGCATTCTGTCCCCCGTACGGTCATACAAATACAAATAAACCAAAAACTTATGGGAATCCATCATTAAGTATTACAAAATACCTTCAAGCTACTTTCGATCATATTGCTATTAGCTCTAAGAGGAAATTGGTTTAAAACTTTAAGACAATATGCGTGATGTCGCTAACGCAGTGGTGACCCTCAACAGCTAAACGATACATTTTATTGCGCTTTGTTCGCGACCAATTGCAAACTTTTTAGAACGTGATAAATTTGTTTTTTATGTTTATTTTAACTAAAAAAGTTATTTGGGGTTTTTTTTCATATGGGAAAAGTATTTAGTAACTTTTTAAAATTACCTAGAAATAGAGTATTATATATATGTTAATAATTCATTATGTTGATAACGTACGTAATCTTGCAGTGTTCTTCGTTTTGTGGAATAGCAACCTAACAAGTCCTATCTGTATGCGGGAGATGTATAAATATAAATAGAGATATTTCAGTTCATGACTGATTGATTTACTCCAAATAATTTGTCAGTTTGTACTTCACTATGAATAAATGTTGCCACCACATATCACCTGACATACATATCACCATAAATAAATAAATTTGATGTAGCCTTTTTTTAAATCTTTCTTATATTCAATCGGTACATTGCATTCTATCACAGGACAGGTTTGCAAGCAGAACTGATCAAACATTAAGTAAACATATGTAAAAATGCAAAAGTCGCATTACACGTGTCGACCCCGTGTCGTCCTCGTGTCGTCCCCGTGTCGGTCACGTGTCGGCCTTTAATTGGCCGCGTCGCAACCGCCGACCCACGCAATGTATCGAGTTACATCATAATGAGTTTGCTGTTTAACTAGTACTTAGGAGGAACCCAACTTCTGGTCGAGAAAGCTTGATTATTGACTACTCTGTTACGAATGTATGACAAACAAGGGTGGATGTTGTGAAATATCTTTAGGGAAGTACAGAGTAGAGGGTTAGAGAATGCTTGGAAGTACCATCTTTCGTTTTTCCTATTAATTTGTAAGTTTAAAATAATCTATTATAAGGTAATTTCATCTAGATCTAGATTAAGAAGCAAAATAGAGTAAAATAACAAAAAATAAGTATAAAAGTTGCACTTCAGCAATTGCAATACATAGCTTAGTATGACAAATATTAAGATATTCAGCGTTATTCTCCCACTGCCCACTATGCTAAATATTGAAGTTATATTAAGTTAAAAAATAAATTGATAGCTGAATTATTTAATATATGACACTCTCTCCCATAATTCTGGCTAGTATTTATTTAAAATATCCACCTTCGTATATATAGCAAAAGCTTATACTACATAGTCACTCATATCGCTAAGCTTATCAAAATAAATCTATATAAATATAATCTGACACCTAATCATTAATTCTTATAAAGTAAGTAGACATAAATATCAACTTAGAGCAAACTCTGGCAATGAAAATGAAAGCTCAAAAGCCTCGAGATGTTTTATACTGTACTATACTGTAAGTAATTGCGGCGTTCTTAATTGCTAATTACGCAATTACGAGATCGGCGTCGGCGCGACTAATTGCCGCTGAACTCTGAAACACTCTACTCTTTAATTACATTCTTTATTTACATTGCTCATTGTTTTTGTTTTTGAGCTTTTGCTTGGATTTTCAGCGTTTAAATGGGCTTTGGGCTCTTTTGTAATGAGAATATTCGTACTTTAGCAATATTATAATATATAGTGTATGCCGAATATTTATGTACACAGTGACTGTCTGTGAACGCGACGGTTTGTGGGTTCGATTTCCACTCGGGGAGAATGAATTATTCTCATTTTTTCTATCTGGCAACAGAGCAAATCGCAGCGTATATCCAATATCAAATAATTTCATTTGATTATCGCTTGAATTTTGTAAAAGTTTTAAGAAAGTAACATAATGGTGATGTTGTGATGTTATGATGCTAATTCAAGCTATATTTGTAAATTAGTCACAATATATTTCAATTAACAATTTATCTGAACATTCGTAAGAATAAAATTTTTTCGGCTTCATTAATTCCTTCTTCCAATATTTCTTTACAACAATAATGAGGAATAATAGTAAATCTCGTATATTGTCGGCTTCACCTCTTTAGAGCTTACGCAAGTGAAATTAAGTGTAAACTTGCAAAATAATTTAAGGAAAGTGAAATAAAATACGCAAAATAGATCAAAATACGGATAGTTGTTGTAAAGGGACCGGCCGTATCGGCCTTTACGAATAAGCTAATAATCCGACTCGCAATAAAAGAGGCAACTCGATACCCAATGTTAAGAAATCTCATGGCTCATTGACAGTGTCGGGTGACACAAGGGAACCAACTTACAACGACACTTACTAAAGACTCTATTGTATCCAAGTTGGTTCCAAATATACTAAGGAAAGTGTCTTGATATAATGGTCATTGCTTTATCATTGCAGTATTTTTGTAAATAATTACAATTCCATTGAAATCTTAACGTACAAAATTTAGAGTTTAATTTTAAGTGAGCATAATAATTTTTCGCCGTCTTCATAATGTAGAGACAAATTTCATTTTTGCTGCTTATAACACAAATTTTAAGCTTTAAAACTATAATGGTAAAGAAATAAACAACTTCAGTAGAGCTTTGGAGTATGTTGTTAAACAATTCTTATGAAGCGCCGACACTCAGTATAGTGACACTATAGTGAATAGCTGAATGGAATGAAATTGAATTCTGTTGAATAGTTGTCAAATTAGACGGATAATCTGTTTGTGTAGGGCCGCCGGCATTGTTCGCGTGATGGCCGCCTCGCTAAATATAGATACTATTTCGAAGTAGACTTATTTGTGCTTGCAAATTTAGATGTTTTATTTATAATTATCTCGGAGAAATTAACACTTGAAAAATTATAATCGGCGGAGAACTCTGCGTATTCGTTTCATTTATTGTACTTATTTATTTATTCATCGTGGCTCAAAATATATTATGAATGAGAATATAAATATTTCTACTACATTGTAATTAATTATAAAAAAGGCAATTATTTAAATATGCCTTTCCAATTTTCCAATTTGAAAACAACTGAAAAATGTATCGGCCTGCAAGTATCATAATGTCAACGAAGCTATAAACGCTAATTATGATTGACTTATGTTTATTTAAATAATTGTATTAATTTTCCTCGACGACTGTGCGTAACTTGCGCGAGACGTATGTAACTTGAAATAGACGTTACAGCTTCGATCGATAAATATAGTTATGCGAAATCCTCGAAGAGAATGAGTTATTACATTTCTTCGCTCTAGTAACAAGACAAAGCGTGGCGTTGAGATTCGACACCCCCGTAATGTCAAAAAATTGGGCGTAAAGTGGAAAACGGATTGTCTAGGTTGTTTCTTTTTTGAAACAAAATACTCGTTTTAATTTATACCGAGGAATTTATCGTAATCCATTGTTCTACATTAGTTTTATTATTCTGTTTATTTAAAATCAGCCAATTTACCAATTTAGGCCTATTAATGTACCACTAAATAGTTTCAGGTTTCCTTTACATTATACACTTGAAATGTATAGAATGCAATCCGCAAAACGTTCCATCGCCTCGCTACGAGACTCGTATTATGAGAACTTCGCGAACACAAACAGGTCAAAAAACAATAACGGAAATATCAAGTTTAGAGTTCCGCCGGCGAAATCCATACCGACATGATACCAACGGAACCTACCATTAGCTGCTCTATAACCTTTGTTAATACAGCCAAATTACATACACCGTCTATAGCTTAATAAGCTCATTGAAATCAGGACTTTTTTATATGTTGAGATAAATAGGCCCCTTTATATGGTGTAATTGAATTACCCTTATTTGGCAGTTTCCTGTTTTATTTTTAAAGATTTTTTTTACACAGGAAGGAGCCGTCAAATTTTAATCAAATTATTCGATTACAATGCGAGTTATGATTGGTCCTATTGATATAATATTCTATTGATTAGCGATATAATACGCGTTATTAGTCTTTGTAATCGATTGATAGTCGGTCATTAATGACCATGATGATAAAAATATGTTTACTTAAAAAAAATGTATACTCTACAGTTAGAAAAATGTAGCGTTAAATTCCATAGAACGGAATTATCACTGAAAGATTGTCTATCTATACTATAATAAGACAGTAAAAATCGTATATTGATTATTTTAACACAAAAATGATGCAGGGAGATGTAAAACAATAATAAAATATGTTTTTGATATTTTTGTCTGTTTGTCTGTTTGTCTGTTTGTCTGTTTGTCTGTTTGTCTGTTTGTCTGTTTGTCTGTTTGTCTGTTTGTCTGTTTGTCTGTTTGTCTGTTTGTCTGTTTGTCTGTTTGTCTGTTTGTCTGTTTGTCTGTTTGTCTGTTTGTCTGTTTGTCTGTTTGTCTGTTTGTCTGTTTGTCTGTTTGTCTGTTTGTCTGTTTGTCTGTTTGTCTGTTTGTCTGTCTGTCTGTCTGTCTGTCTGTTTGTCTGTTTGTCTGTTTGTCTGTTTGTCTGTTTGTCTGTTTGTCTGTTTGTCTGTTTGTCTGTTTGTCTGTTTGTCTGTTTGTCTGTTTGTCTGTTTGTCTGTTTGTCTGTTTGTCTGTTTGTCTGTTTGTCTGTTTGTCTGTTTGTCTGTTTGTCTGTTTGTCTGTTTGTCTGTTTGTCTGTTTGTCTGTTTGTCTGTTTGTCTGTTGTCTGTTTGTCTGTTTGTCTGTTTGTCTGTTTGTCTGTTTGTCTGTTTGTCTGTTTGTCTGTTTGTCTGTTTGTCTGTTTGTCTGTTTGTCTGTTTGTCTGTTTGTCTGTTTGTCTGTTTGTCTGTTTGTCTGTTTGTCTGTTTGTCTGTTTGTCTGTTTGTCTGTTTGTCTGTTTGTCTGTTTGTCTGTTTGTCTGTTTGGACACACCTTTGGATCTACTGGACATACTTTAAAATAAACATTTATTGTACAGCTTTCCGGTCTGGGTATTATCTAGGTTATCATTTATTTTGAAGACAGGCACGCCTGATGTAGAAACATAGTAGTTCAGCTGAATAATGTTATAATAAATACGACAATGACTTTTCAGTACGTAAAGTTGCGCGTAATGAGCATTGTTCTGTGCTGTTCAGTGTGAGGTACATTTTTCATTGATATTTTGAATTTAAAGTCACCTGATGTAGAACTACAATATATAATAGTAAATTTGTGAATGAAAATCTGGTGGCAGGCATCATAAAGTCCAAGTCCACGCTAACGGAGTTGTGGGCAGCTACTAGTTAACAAATCAAATAATAAGCAATTAATAAATAATACGTATTGAAAGAATTTACTACATTACTGCATGTAGATTTTACATAAATGACACATAATAATTTTAAAAGCTGTATGTTGCTGTAAAAGCTATAATATTGATTTAGAAGGTTAAAAGAGTCACTTGTCCTTCAAATAACCTTATTTATAGTTTAATTTACAAATGTATTGCACGAAAATTATAATTTAGAAAATGATAAGAAATATATTAAAATCACTTTTAGCTAATTTCAGTTATGATTCAAGTGTCGTCACGGGAGTACACGGGTAAGACTCGTGGGACACCCCGTGTGGAACCGATTTGATGCGGTACAGCCTTCCCAATGTACTGGCAAACTCGTAAAAAACTCTACCCTAACGTGTTAGCAATAAAGACAAAAATAAAGTTTTTTTATTTGATAAATATTAGAAGTATAGCCACTTACACACTGTATATAAATAACATTATGATACTGCATTCAATTCTAGTCTCTATGTCGAGTTACAATAGTACTTTTTCGTAAACATAGCTGATCAATGCGCTTTTACTTTCTAAGGGAGAACGTCTTTTTCGCCTGTTTAGAAGTAATGAGGGTTATAAAGCCCATAATCCACCAGAAGGGCCCTAGGTTCAATTTATTTGATGACCTGTCAAGGCATCAACTCTCGTACTAAGCCATATTAAACACGACGCGAGGTCATTAATATTTTAAATAAGTCTAAAAGGATAATTGTTTTAATAAAAAGTTGAACATCTTATAAAAGTCTGAATAATAATTTATTTAGTTTAATAGAGAGCAGGATAGCAAGGATTACGTTCAAATCCATTTAACTTGTTATATAATAATTAAGTTTACTATGTTACACGTATATAATAACGTACCCATACGAGTATGTTCCGAAGGGGGCGAGACTCGACACTTAACCAAGTTATATGGGAATCTACATCGCTGTGATTGTGCTTTCTCTAGAAATGTCAAAGAAAACTTAGCTTAAATAATAAAAATATTTTAATTAATATTTTTATTTCCACAGTCTGGATAGAAAAATCACCTACCTACGTCGATTGATGAGGTACCTACTTCGTATATTTATACCAAATTCTTTGTGTCTCTAAAATTTTCTATATGGAAAACACACTGTCCTCATTTCAAATTGAGAGAAATGCACAAAAATACAAAAAAAATGACGTAAAAAATATTACGTTTATGTTTTGATTTAAAATAAAATAAATTATATAAATTTTCTGCTTTTTTTCCCATATATTTTGAATCAAGGAGAAGAGCTTGTACTAGTGCTCTTTGTTCTCCATGCGGCAATGAAAATAACTAATTCCCCTATTTGGGAGTCGAACCTACGTTCATGCCATGTTTGTAGTCAGTCCTGCTGCAACACAATGGGTAGGCAGCGATGGTAATAATATTTTAGAAATAATAATATAATTGAAAGAGCTGGTCTAGTTAAAGTTTATATCTGCGTCAAGCACATTGGGCTAAGTTGTAATAGTTATTAATAGGTAGCTGACACGTCGCGCGATAATCGAGTGCCTCACTCTGTTAACTCGTTAATGTGCAGTTTGTTGTTCCTACTCGTGACAAGAGGGAGAAGTATATATAATATATATATTTATTATGTATATTATATTATATTTGTAGGGTCCCTCTACCTATTCTGCTATATGCAGACGCTAGTGCTAAGATACTCCGCTTATCACTTTCCACTTTTCGTGACCGCGCATGTTGAGTTACGGAACCCAATGCCACGCTTTGTCTTGTTAGCAGAACGAGGAAAATGAAAGAATTCTTTCTCCCGAGTGGGAGTCGATAGCCGTCACGTCTGTGCCACTGCGCCACGAAGGTCACAATTGGTACATTTTAAGTTTATTAATTTTTATTACCAATTTACTTCTAATTATACTAGCAATTATTTAATTGTATAAGAACTGTTTAATTAAAGTCCTGTAAAAATTCCAGCAACTTTTTTGTTATTTCATATCTGGATAACCAAAAACAAAAGAACAAATTGATATCAAGAAAATTTCTTCAAAGGTTCTACAAAGAAAAAGAGTAATATGATTTTGTATGATATATAAACTTTTTAACATATTCTATACTAAGTTATTATTTCTGAAACCCATATCTCTGCCTACACACAATTGTGCTTTACTTTTTATTTCTAACATTATCACAGCTGGTGATACTATAACAAGCCGTTTGATTCCATCGACCCCATAATTACAGTAAAAATGCCATTGAAATTCATACCAAAGTAAAAAATAACGCGCAAGAAAGCCCGAAACAATACGTTCACGCCAAACAAACATTATAAAACGTATTTTTATTGCCACCCTACGTTACAACAACTCTTGACATACCACAATGACTCATATGTTACTGTTAATAAAACTCTATTTTAAATAACACAGTTACATGTTATGTGTATAGACTATTGAGTAGCAATTTGTTTGATAATTAAATAACAACTCTAGATTTTGGATATAGAGTTTAAAATTTTGCAATAAAACAACATTGTGTATGTTTTGATTGCTAAAGTCACTGAGAGCGATTTAATTTCAACTTTAACATGTTGTACATAGAGTTGTATATTGAATAGTAAACGTTTTTTCAAGATACTGCGTACGAAAACTTTTATTAGCGCATTTTGTGGTAAGTCGACCGTGCGAGTGATAAGTGACAAGCAACTGATGTAGGGAGAGCAAGTGGTGGAGAGTCTGGGGACTACATCTTAACAATGTCAAACACTTTGTTGGAATATTACTTTTACAACTATTTAAACGATATAATATATTGTAATTGTTTTAATATTGAAAATGCGACGGCATTAGAAAAATAATTAAATATATAATATAGTGTAATTATGATTTAAGTTAAGTCTTTATTACTATAGAATTTTATTTTACATTACTTAAACAGCTTGGTGTAGAGAGCAAGATAGATAGAAAAGGAGCTCGTGGCCGGTCATTAGGAATATGAAGATTATTATCTAATAAAGTTTGTTACTGAGCACACCATCAATGAATGTTCGTGCGACGCCACTGGTAGAGTAAGATGGAGACGTATCATGGTCAACTCCTGACCACGACTACTCTGCCAGTAGTTAGACTGAGACGAGATTTAAACAGAGAAGATAAATATTGTATGCGTGGAACGCTTTGATTCCAGAATATCGTTGATGTCGTTACTATAGGCCAATAATGGAAAATAATAAACCATTGTTTAATTATTGAATATTTAAAATATATTACCCAGAATTCAACTTATTCAATCTTTACACGTTTAAATAGTATCCATATATATGTCAAAATAGTCTACGGAATAAATTACAGAAAATACTTTTTAATGTGTATACCTTCATGTTATTTGCTTTAAACTTACAAAAAATAATATTGTTAGAGACAATAGTTTAAAGTAAGAATAAGAGTTATTACCAAATGTACTGAATAAGTTTCGGTAAAACATTATGGTGACCCTAACCCTGACGTAATAGTGCGTGAGTGTGTGTAGTGTGCGTAGCAAATTTGATGACTATCGCTTATTCATTCATTGTTATTACATCTTTAATGCACTTTTATAGTACAATAGGGTTTATTTGCAGCCAAGGACTTGTAAACGATATTTTAATTGATAAAAAAAAAGGTTTAAACTGTTGCCAGTAAGGAAATTATTTTTAATTTAAAAATATACAAAAATGTTAGTAGTATTTTTATTCTATGTTTTTATTCTATTTCTTTATGACTTTAAATAAAATATATGTCATGTGCGAGTCAGACATGGCCACGGAAAGGTTTGAGCTTATGTACTAATTTTATGATTTATCAACGGAAAGTTATGAAATCACAAATACAAGAAACACTAATATCTTTTACATTTTAACAATATATTACCATTTTTCGGAGTGCACTGTCAATAATAAACGTGGCATAAACAAAATTTAAATAGTCATAGTGTCCATTAATAACGTTGTTATAGAAGGTATTTTTTTCTTTTCTAATAAATTGTAGATCTAAATATATAATAAATATTACTTTTAAATCGATACTTTTAAACGTTTTTAACAAAACTTGATAAACAGATGAATGTGAAACAAAAACATGGTCCTATTTTATTGTTTATCCATTTTCGTTTGGGCTATATTTCACCAATATATATATATATATATATATATATATATATATATATATATATATATATATATATATATATATATATATATATATATATATATATATATATATATATATATATATATATATATATATGAAAAGTACATAATTTAAAGGTAAAACATATATACATATTGTAATTGATATGTTTTTTTTGTTTTCATTCTACTTCATAATTGGATGTATAAGTATCTAGCCTGATAAGAAGTCTATATCGCATGATACACAATAAAACGAGCTAATAATAAATGTAATTTAAACTAACTAAAATGCTATTATAACTTATTTCTACAGACACAAAAGGCACATTGTACGGTAACAGCTCAATCGCTTTATAAATCCGTAAACGTTTCATCTCAAGAGGTCACAGCATTAACTGGCAACAATGCGAGTGACTCTATTGAGCTCTACATTGTGTTAGATAAACATCGTAAGTGCTTAATTTGTACTGCGAGGGTTGCAACCGACAAAAGATGCAATCAAGTTGTATAGTACTTTACTATATGTAGTATGTAATAAACAAACAGATGAAAAGTATCGTTTAGTGTTATTTTAAATGTTTTTATTAGTCAAATTTAAGTTATATATTAATGTTTATTTGTGATTTTAAAGAATTTCTTATATTATTTTTTATAAATACTAATGTTTTATTTGTTTTTGTTGTGTTTTATTGTTACGAGTAAAAATATATTTTTCATTCATTTTCCGTTTTATTAAGAAGCAGAGAGCCAGAGAGATAGAACACCATAACATTAATGATACTGTTGGTATGATATATAAAAAAAAATATATAGAAAATAAATTTAGTTGGATGCCATCGTGGCGCAAATGTGCTTATTCTCCAATCTTATGATTTAAAATTTAAATTATATTCTTGTTTTCTGATAAAATAAGGTCAACATAGAGCAGCAATTAATAGAACTATAGAGTCTATTTACAGTAGATTCTCTCTGCCTACCCTACCCTACCATTATATATATGGAAAAGCCTGAATTTAAGAAATCTTTTTATAAAACAATTGTTTACGAGTATCTTTATATATTTTAATTTATATTCCTGTATAATATTGTATATTCCTTATATTTAACTATAGCGCTTTTATATACAGTTTCTAGTATATGATACTAATGTATGCGATGTAGTAGTTAGCGACGCCGACGTCGGACGCGACCGGTAATTCGCTTAAACTCGCGCCGAACTACACTTAGGTATACCGCTATGAATACATCACCATCCTTTAATCTGATAAATGATGTATTTTAATATTTAAAAAAAACTGAATGAGTTGCATTTTGTGAAAAAAAAATGGTTCAAAACGTCACGATGAAGATGCCGATATAATTTTTCACAGAAATCTTGTTTTTTTACATTTTACCTGACTTGGTCGACATTTGTATTAATTGGGAATAACAATAGTAGATTGATATATCGTTAACTTATAGTTTACATTTACATATATTAGTATTTATTTATATTATATCGTCATGTAAGAAATAGGCACATAATCTGAAAAGATTACACATTAGTGGAATAAAAACTAAAGCTTAGAAGAGAAAAACGTTAATTTATATGTAATTAAGACATTACAAGTGTAATTTAGACAGGCGTTTAGTGATCCGGGTGTTAGCGGAATGGAAGGCAAGGGTTGGTAATTGAAACGTCTAAGAAATTGCTTATCTGCAAAAACAAGTAATTAAGTGGAATGTTGTTGTAACGAAAACCAAAAACAGCTCTGAGAATAGTACTATATATGTATACCTGGATGGAGTGGATAAACGGACTTTAGTGTAAAGAAAATGTAATCAGGGTAGTTAATATTATGTTTGAAATTCCAATCAAAAAAGCTAAGAATACTCGCAGTATTTTTCAGTTATAGTTCGCTCATATATAACTTTCAATACAAATAGATAAGTTATCAGTCGCTCGTCGCTCGTCGCTCATCGCTCTTCGCTCTTCGCTCGTCGCTAGTCGCTCGTCGCTCGACTTCCATCGCTCGCACAAAGCCACGTACACAAAGTGACACATTTTCCCATCAAAAACATTCGTAACCCTTTATTAACTAGCAGATTAGCTACAACCGCATCATTTGACAAACGACCAAACTCAATCGTGCACTCCTTCACGCCCTTTGCCCGTTGTGATAGAAACGAAATTGCCATAAACTTTTCTATTTTTTTCGCTGTCGTAAGGAAGCAATTAGGAAGCATCCAGTATGAAAGGAGCCCTTCAATCAGTTTGGCGCCTTCTGACTGTATGGCGAGGGGTGGGTTGGAGGGTTCTTTTCGAGCTGGTCTCAGTTTGACATATGTTCGTCTTGCGTATAGGGGATTGAGTGACATAAGCCCCTTGCTTCATTATAGGCCTTACCCTTCTAGCCAATTCTATTTGCCAACTTCACATTTCACTTAATAAAGGGCGATATTATTTAGTTCCGCTTTTTGTTAAATGGCTCAAGTTAATATAAGATCGGCTTTATTACTTTATTTTATACTAAACATCATTTAATTGTTATTGAATAATGCAATGTGAGAGTCAAATGTTGTTTCTGCATAATAGCTTAGTTTTTAGATAAAGTTAGTTATTTAACTACGGGTATACACCTAAATATGAATTTACAATAACTTTTTTATAGAACACTTACACTTACATATAATATAAACCGACTATTGAGAAAGAGAGAGAGAGAGAGAGAGAGAGTTATGGATTTAATAAATTTAATACTTTAGGTAGTACGGTACTTGAATATAAAATTGTTCGTATTTTATTTTCTGTAAAAAATATATTACAAAAAATAAGAATATATGTGAAATTTTTGTAACGTTTCGCAAAATAATACATATAGTACATGTAATATCATATATCACTATGTTTATCTAAGGACCAGTTTATAATGTTATGTACATTATACTACTACTAATTACAAATTATGATACTATTTAACTTGTAAATTTAAAATTACTATACTTGCACCATTTGGTAAAGCCGTGCTACTTTCAACAAATGCTGTCATCATATACTGAAACTTTCGAAAGCTTACCTGTACTCTGACTTCCGGCAAATTGACTTTCATGGCAAGTTCTTCTCTTGAGTATACATCGGGATAGTGACTTTTCTCAAAGGCGCGCTCAAGTTCATGTAGTTGATACGTTGTAAAGGTAGTTCTATTGCGTCGATGCTTCTTCTTATCGGCGGCGGACCCGGGCCTCGGGGTGTCGTCGTCGCTGGCCGACTTGTCGTCGACGGGCGCTTGGAAGCCGTCGTTACTGTTACATGACCCTTCCCCTGGAACAATATGTGTATATGTTAAAAGTTCTCTTCAGCAATTTAGATTTGAAATATATATATATACATAATATATATTAAAATATGGTGAACGAAGTGTCGTCACACGCGCAACGTGAATGCGAATAAAATTAAAAATACTCTATGAAAATGTCGGTCCGTACATCAAGGCTTATGGCCTGCCTAAATGATAAACGCCCAATTATGGTATCTAAGTTAAAAATAAACGATAACTTCCTACAGTAGGTATGTAGACGTACATTGCGCACCGCAAGCCCGCACTGGCTGGCACCCACAATGCTGCCAGCAGGCCAGCACTAGTAGGCCGCAGTAGACCTACCCGGCAATTAGACTACAATAAATTCAACATGTTTGCAAACAGCTAATGTATGCTGAATGCTAATGTTCCTCCAGAAAATGCAATTATATTCAAAGTAGTTTGTATTTCATACAATTTCATTTGTATATTACGAATGCAATTCAACTTATTATGTTATCGTACAATGTAGGTTGGTATTATGATAAGGTCATGTAGGTAAGACTGTCTGTCCATCAACTTCCCACTTTTACTCGCTAAGTAGAGTAGGCTAAAGAAACCTAGTGGAAAGACACTCTAATTCTTTTCTGCCCTATTTATATGAGAGATTAGTGTTGAGTGGCAGAATTCAAATATCTTTATTATCAACAAAGACATAAGTGTCAGTTTAAAATTTAACCTTTATATATATATATATATATATATATATATATATATATATATATATATATATATATATATATATATATATATATATATATATATATATATATATATATAGGTATATATATATATATATATATATATATATATATATATATATATATATATATATATATATATATATATATATATATATATATATATATATATATATATATATATATATATATATATCACATGAGCGCGACATCGTGCTATATCTACATATATCATATACTTATCATATACTTCGGTTATACATAAAAATAATTTAAATATAATCCTTCCCCTACTTCTTCAGTTTATAAAAGTTAATTATCACATTGAATTACAAGAATATACGTTATTCTGTTCAATATGCATTTACAAGAACTTTAAAATAGTTAATTATCATAAAATATTAATATTATTTGGACCACGACAGAGACCACCATGTCTGTAAGTCTGTAACTGAAATCTAGAAAATTTGTACTTAAAAATATTAAAAATAAAATTAATATGGTAAGGTAAAGTAAGGTCATCATACTAGTGCATGATAAATTAATTAACATTACAAGCTGCCTCGAACGCCCAAAGAAACAGCAACAACGCTAGCTACACTGCACTAGAATCAATTATACAAATATAGTCTAGAACTATTTGCATCAGACTGCAAATTAACTCGTTATATATTACTTTAGAAATACATTACGAGATCGTTACTTCGTGTATCAAATTTGGTGATGTTTCTTCGCGGTCATTTGTATAGAATTGAATAAGATTATGTTGAAAAAAAAGTATAAGACAATAGCAAAAACTAACTCCTCTAAACATATATCAACTAAAATGTCTTCAGCTCCATAATATTATTAGGTAGAGAGCTAAAATAAACCTCTGTATCCAATATTTATCATATTATTTTACAATCACGGCGCAGTGGGACGGCGCCGGACCTTGATGATCAGGTAAGGCAAAGCGGGACTTTGAGAGCGGAGTGTTTTGACACTGTTCTCTTCGCCTACCATACTATGCCGGGTAAAGGGTGAAACTGATAAATAAAGTTCTGTATACATATGTACCTTAGCTTACAAATATTCAATACAAATTAAAATTAAATGAATCCATCCCGTATCTCGCATACCGAGGCGAAATTTCCGGATATACAAACAAATTCACATGGATATGCTTGTATAATAATTGTATTAGTACCGCGTGTAGTGGAGTCGGAGGTAATGCAAATACAGTACTTGACGGTGCATTCGGACGTCAGTTATTTACATACGGGCGCTGTATGTGCTCTGCCTGTTTGCACGATAGCGTCCAGCGGCTTGCCATTTCATTACAATTTTGTCAGACCGAATAAATGTTGGTTTACGAACGTGGAAATCACTTAATACACAAGAGCGTACTATAGCGTTGCGTTTGATTCATTGTTATTATTATTCATTTAAGTTGAAAATAATTAAATTAGTTTCACTATTACTTTAACGTCTTTTAATAAATGAATATTTTTTAAAAGAGGTTAAAGTAATAGTGGAACTAATTTAATTATTATAATAATTATTTTGATGAACATGAATATTAGTACAGCAAAAGTAAATCTAGAAGCCATTTTCTTTAATTTGTCAAATCTAAATCAGTAGTCTATTAATTGAATTTAACTCTCACTCAGCGACATAAATACAAATATTTATAAGTCTCTTTAAATAACACACATCAATATGAGCTATTTAGCGCTTCATATCATAAAAAAATTATTAATAAAATATTGAGAGTGCAGTAGCAGTGACTCACCGTACATTCTCCCAATTTTCTCCGATAAGAGGACAGAAGGGAAAAGATTAAGCACTCCAGATAAGCTTTTTTGCAAAAGACACACTCTATCATCCTCAAAAAGTATATTTCAAATAAAATGTCAACATTAACCTTAGAAATTATATAATTATTAATTTCAGTTCAGGAACAAGTGAACATTTATCATAAGAGCTGCGCGGCATGGTGGTGGTGGTGGTGGTGGTGTGGTGGTGCTCGCGATACTCCACCACGACGTCCGCGACGTTATAATTGCTTTGAATTGATGTACGCTCAGTTTCCTACAAACGCTACGAAAATACTCAGTTTGTTTATGTTAGCTTATAATACTAATGTAGAGTTTTCTTGTTGCAAATTCGTAATAGTTAATCATTTTTCAAATCTGCAGCAGGTAACAACTTGTCGTTTCTTTAATATTCTGTGAAAGGAAAGTATCTTCCTCTTCAATAGATTTTATAAATATCTCATTAATTGTGTTGGTTATAACCTACCTTACACAGTAATCTGTAGGTACTTGTCTCTAAAGGGATGTAAAAATAATGTTAATATTAAAAAAAATATAATTTTATAGCCTCATTAAATTTGAAAACCTATGATATGAAAGTGTATATTTGCATTCTGAAGTGAGTAATAAGGCGAAATATCTCTCTTATTATTCAAAAAGTCGCCTATTACCATATATATATATATATATATATATATATATATATATATATATATATATATATATATATATATATATATATATATATAATATATATATATATATATATATATATATATATATATATATATATATATTATATATATATATATATATATATATATATATATATATATATATATATATAATATATATATATATATATATCTATATATATATATATATATATATATATATATATATATAATTTTATAGCCTCATTAAATTTGAAAACCTATGATATGAAGTGTATATTTGCATTCTGAGTGAGTAATAAGGCGAATATCTCTCTTATATTCAAAAAGTCGCCTATTACCATATATATATATATATATATATATATATATATATATATATATATATATATATATATATATATATATATATATATATATATATATATAATATATATGAGGTAACGCTCCAGCCGTAGATGTGCAAAAAAATAAATAGGATACTTGATTGTAATTTATGAAATTGTTACGATTTAAAAACGAATTTATTTAAAAAACCGAAAATAGTTACTGGTCGGCTGTAAACAATGACAAATGAACAATGTGCAAACCTACAACGAATGACACAGAACGAATTTTTGCGGTCGACCCACTAGTATACAGATAATCAAATGAATTTCACACTTGTCACTGCCCATTACAGAATAAAAGTCTTTCGTTCTAAATACTTCACAGTAATATAATTTATTTACATACAAGATATTTGCATAAGACAGCATGCATCATTCGTCATAGATTAGAATAAAGCAGTTTTGTAACGATTAAATTTAACATGTAAACGAGCGCGGCGCAGTGAGTCGTTAAATTTACCGTTTTTTGTGTTGAATTGATTTGCTTAATTATGACGAAGAAAAAATATTTTTGCTAATTTCCGTTTATTTATATTTACAACTAACAATGTGGCTCAGTGGTACAGTATGTGGTACAGCGTATGGTAGATCTTGTGGTTCAGCGTGAGGTACCACCGTGTGGTTCAACCGTGTGGTGCAACCGTGTGGTTCAACCGTGTGGTGCAACCGTGTGGTGCAGCGTGTGGTACAGCGTGTGGTACAGCATATGACTGGTGGTGGGTTCAAGACAAGAGTTCATTGTAAAGACAAAGTATGCTCATTACTCTGCTGGAGTAATACGTTGCTGCATCGTCCAGTTCACAGTGACATGTCACTTCACATTGATTGTTTGTGCTTACAATATGTGGATGGTAATCTATATATACAAGTACAGTGTAAATCACAAACAGTATATCATATAATATCATAATATTATATCATATATTTATGGTACAGTGTAATACTTAGTACTTGATGCTACTTTACTGGCTGGCTATATATATATATATATATATATATATATATATATATATATATATATATATATATATATATATATATATATATATATATATATATATATATATATATATATATATATATATATATATATATATATATATTATTTTTATTAAGGAGACAAAACGCTGCTCAAAAACTATAGGCCGATCACACTTCTGAGTCACGTCTATAAGCTGTTCTCGAGAGTCGTTACAAATCGTCTGGCATTAAGATTTGACGCCTTCCGGCCACCAGAACAGGCTGGGTTTCGTAAAGGCTTCGGCACCGTGGACAACATCCATACTGTACGGCAGGTTATACAAAAGTCAGAGGAGTATAACGAACCACTGTGTATGGCTTTTGTGGACTACCAGAAAGCCTTCGACTCCATCGAAATCTGGGCTGTTCTGGAGTTCTTGCAGCGGTGCCAAGTCAACTGGCGATACATGGAGGGGCTAAGAAACTTCTATCAAATAGCAACGATGACCTAAATCGCGAAACAAGACCCTTCCATCTCCTCTGAGGTGTAAGACAGGGTGATGTTATATCCCCGAAACTCTTTACTAACGCCTTGGAGGATGTCTTTAAGACTCTACAGTGGGATGAACTAGGCATCAACATTAACGGTGAATGTCTCATACATCTGCGCTTTGCCGACGACATAATCATTATGCCTTATACGCTCCAGGACCTACAAAAAATTTTGTCAAGTCTAAATAATGCTTGGAGGCGTGTTGGACTCGGGATGAACTTGGACAAGAACAAATTCATCAACACATTTTGCCTGAGGCGGTCTCCGTCGAAGGTCCCATGAAATTGTCCAAATGTATGTATACCTTGGGAAACATTGCAGTTGGGTAGAGACAACTTTGAGGATGAAATCACCAGAAGAGTGAGTTGGCTGGGTGCTGCCCAGCTATTAGGGAAGTTGTGTCATATCCTCGAGTCATACTTGCCACAATACCTTAAAAAAGTATTCGATCAGTGTGTTCCACCGCATCACCATCTTAACACCACCACAAATTTCCATACGCTTGGTATTAGTAAAATGATTGTATATCTGCCTATTGATAGATACAATAAAACCTCTTCTGTTTGTAACAGTAAAAGGATTTGGCCGTCCACGTAGTGTTTACACCTAAAAAGCGATCAAAGCTGTAAGGGAAAGAAATTGAAGAAACCCTAAGGCAAGATAGCACTTACCACCAACCATGTCGTGTATTTCAAAAGATGCCTATAATAGACGCACTGATCATTTTATAACTGATTATTTAAATAAAATACTACTACTAAAAGGTCCTGCTACTTAAAGGTCTTTTATATTTTAATGATTTCATATTAATGTATTACTGCTAACACACTGCAATAGTAATAAATGTTATGTACAATAAAAATGTTATTTTTGTGTGACAATATCTATGGCAAGACTAAGTAGACCTATAACTATTTTATTTTGATAACCATATTACATGCTGCATCTCTACATTAAATATATTATGGAGAAGGGAAGCCGCCATCGAGCCTGTCCCGCGCCCTGCGTCCCGTGAGCGTGTGCGTGTGCGTGTGCGTGTGGGTGCCACTTTAATATTAAAAGTTATGATGCATAATTTCCATATAACGACCGGTTAAAGTCGTGCCAATAAAAAAGAAATTAGATAACGAACCAATTTTGTAAAATCATTAATGCCGAAGAGCTTTAATATGAGCAACACGGCAAATCTGACACGTGATTAGGGTTGCCTCAGAAAAAAACACCCATTATGCCTCTGATACCGCGAGTGTTGCCAGATTAACGATAATTATTACAAAAAGGAGACGAGAGATCGTATCACGATAAGTGTAAAACATCTTAATGCGTTGCCCATAATGTTTTTATTTGTTTTCTACTGCGTAATCTCGAGTAATCTAAGTTCATCTCACTCTGTCCTAAGACGCTAGCCAGTAAAAGACAGAAGAGAAACGTGTTTTGACGTTTGATCGCTCAATCCGTTTGTCAAGTGTGTCACTGTGATTTTTATAATCTATGTTAAAAATGACAGTTGATGTCAATTTCTTTTTATTGAATTAAAATGTTTGCTTAATCTTGTTTCGGTAGATAATTCGATCAGGCTGTAAAATTATATGAATATTGATTCGCTGATAAGAATGGAGTACATTAGAGATAATGTACGCCAACAATTTAAATTGATCGATATTAGATAAGTACAGTCGCTAACAAAACATTTACATTTTAGATAATACAATAAAGGCAACATAATAGTGATTTCGCTAATGTTTACACACATTCAAGCCAGTATGTAACAAATGACGATGCATCAAAGCGTTTACACGTTACGAGTAATTAATTATATTATAGTTAATTTTGGTTTCGTATTATTGTATAATTTGCTTAATTTTAATATCATTAAGCATCGCTTTATTTGGATATCATTATTAAATAATTTAATTATTATTCAATCATTATTTTATTTAAATGTCATTATGTAAACTCACATTCAAATCCTGAGGGCAAAATCTATATTTTCTAATTAGCTTCCCGCTTGCGGCTTTGCCCGTGTGGTGTTTGATATTTTCATAAGATATGTTTTCGCCGTAAAAGTTAGATAAAGTAAAGACAATCAACTTTATTTTAATTTTTAAATTTCAAGCCAAATATTTAAAACTTAGAAATACTTTTAAGTAGTATTTTTATATACATTTTTTTCTAAGGCTCTAAAAAATATATAATGTATAATTTATATACTGCCCATTGAGCTTCTAAGCTCATCGCTTTAGGCTGGGAGCTAAGAGATGTTATATATCGGTAAATAAAAATCAAATATAATATATCACTAATTTAATTAATTTATCAACTTTAGCTTATAACTGCATGTACTATATACTCGCGTTGACAAGTAACTATAATAACGTATAACTAACTTACTCGATCCCATTTCTATCTATTTATGTGAATAATTTAAAGCTTCATTAGTAGGTACTTGATTTGCGGCGTACAATCAATTCGTGGTTTAGGAGGTATTCGATTACCGCTGACCGCTTCGTTTTGCCCTTAATAGATACGTATTCTGTTGCCTACATTCTACAGTCTAGGTGAATATAAAGAGTCTACAGGTACAGACAGATAAATAATCTTATCTTCTTGAATATTTTCATATTGTCAATAAAATAGGAAAATACACTATTTTTTACTGTTTTTCTCTATATTAATAGGGATTCTTGAATTTACATATTTTATGTTATGCGAAAAATAAGCAAAGACGCTGGTGCTAGGTGCTAAGACACTTCGTCCCCCACTTGTCACTTAATAGGAAATCATCTTATATTTTAAAAAAAAAACATACTTAAATAAAACCACAATAGTAAAACCTTAGACTAAAATAATAAATAATCATAACACAATTTTAATTCAATAGTTACGGAGCCACAACAAAATTACACAGACTATAAACAATAACGGCGTTTCCGTTCGACCGTCGCGTGACGTCACTTCCTATGTCCGATGAAACAACCGAAAGCTTAATTAGTAGTCGATTTGCGGTGTACAATCGATTCTCGCGCTATTTCACTGCGATTCGATTATCATGGCGACCGCCGCTCATCTCGTCGGTAATGGCTACACAAACTACCTTGCCCCCTGGCGGACCGGACTGCGCTATATAACGATATATTTGTGCTTACGCCCCTTTATGTTGACCACGTTATATTGAAAGTTTGTAGAAGCTTGCAAAAGCTTTTTTATAATACGTTTTATATTATTCAAAAAATATCTTCTTCTTCTATATTTAATTAAGTAGGTATAGATATATATTATGTAGTATATACAAATCTATTGTTACGCAAGGTAATATTGTAACTATATAATTAACTCATATGACTATGTATATTAATAATAACTTAATAATTAATTAAATATTTAATTATGGTTAACTACTACTAAAAATGTTAACCGAAATCGTTACAGGCCGATACTGTCCCACAGCGACACCACTACCTTCTCACATGATGTGACTAATTAAAAATTACCTGAAAATGATTTGGTATTACGAGTAAGTATATCTATATGTAATGTATCTATAATGTAATGTATGTATGTATATATTTGTATATATTTCAAAAGATATAAATAACATAATCTATGCCAATGGCTATTAAGAACATATCTTTATCTGCGGTATATCTGCATATTAGCAATACTTCTAGTTCCACTTCCACGTTAAACACTTTTATTGGACTGATGCAGATTGCTTCATAAACGTAAGTAGGTGATTATATGTCGAGATAAAGTACTTACATAGATGATATATTTACTTCCAGTACATTTTATTTTATTTCACAAAAAAAATATATGACTTTAAATAGAGCCCAATATTAATTAATGTATAATACATGTCTGTATGTACATTTGAAATGCACACATTTGTATTATTTCCTATATATTCTATATTCGGGTAAGCAAAAAGGTTAGAGAAAAGGATCTCATATATTTTTTTGGAATTTTGGAATATCATAGAGGAATTATTTGTGGCGTTACGGAACTTAATATAGGAGTGTGCTTATTTAGATCAATGAAAAATATAAAAATGAATAAATATAACCTATAATATATATATATATATATATATATATATATATATATATATATATATAACCTATAATATATATATATATATATATATATATATATATATATATATATATATATATATATATATAGTATATATATATATATATATATATATATATATATATATATATATATATGTATATATATATATATATATATATATGTATATATATATATATATGTATATATATATATATTATATATATATATATATATATATATATATATATATATATTAAATTAGCCTACTAAATAGATATTTTAAATTAGCCTACTAAAATAGCTTATGATCCATTTAAAGAAGTTTAATAAAGAATAGACTCTCTATTAATCTTGGAAATGTTCTTATATACATTACATTCATTTTAAACAATTATATAATACATACTTTAGACTTGTAATACATAACAAGTTGTTTATATAAACTTTATCGTTACAATTTGACACTTGACTCAAAATTCTATAGCAAAAAATAAACTTAAATTCATGACGCCTATATTGCATAGGTAATCTAGGATATACTTACATTATTTATGAATAAATAATTGCACAACACGTAATCTAACGCAGATCTATCGATTGGTTAGCGTCTGTCAGAGAAACACTTACTGAGCAAGCTACTCTACCTACTCCGGCGGCTGACAGCAACATCCGCTATGTAAAATGCCATTTTTAATTTCGCAAGTAACTATTGATATATGGATTGTAATTGCCAATAATAAGTAGTTAGATATTAAGTTATAAATAAGTTATATAGTTATCGTAATTAATACCGTTGCCAAATCGATGAATTAATTGTAATAAATTAAGTACCAATTGTTTTAATTGTATATCAATAGTATATAATTATAATAATATATAAATAACATATGACAATAACATATTTATAGTTTATAAATACATAATTATTATGTGCCACGAAGTATTTATATAAAATTGAAATTATTTATTATGTTAATTACATAAATTTTTTAAGGTCTCTACAAATAATTAATTACATTTATAATTCTCTACCAAAAATGATTTGAGTATTTGGTTCTGAGTTTCAGTAAATAAAACTTTCAACTTTGAAAATAATATATATATATATATATATATATATATATATATATATATATATATATATATATATATATATATATATATATATATATATATATATATATATATATACCTAAAATTTATTTATTATACCTAAAATTTTATTTCATTTAATGTAATGATCGCTTAGTACTTTCAGATATTCCACGTATGACACACGATTAAGGAGTAGGTATTGTAGATGTTATCGGTAGAGTCGCCACCGCACTATCGGCTCATTATTAAAATGCGTTATAATTTCATAGAAAAATGTAAACAATGAAAGGGCGCTAATTAATACAAATTCGGCTGAATTGTAGTAATAATTAACAAGTTGAGTTAGTCGTGGAGACACGCAACTCTAAATACTTGGAACGTTGGCGCTACGCGGGAGCTGGACGCCGCGCTCAATACCAAAAGAGGCCACAGTTTTATTTAATTCAATTATTAATATTAAAATATATTATGTAATTGTTATTACAGATATATTATTTATAAATAAATATTTCAATAATGAATAATATTGATTTAACCTAGATTCATAGTAGAGTCGCATTTGGCCGAAAGCGATTTTATGCAGTCGAAATTCACTCACTGCTTTCATTTAATAATGTCACCTAACAATTGATCCTTTATTGATGAAACTTAAAGTACAGAGTAATTCATAATAAAAAGTGTATCAAATTATAACTGATGTAGAAATAATAATAAAAAGTTATTATTTCTATAATTTTGAAAATATTTTCAGATATCACAATAGTAAAATGAGCAGTAACTATACAAACAGCACTTAGTCATATAACAAAAGCTAACATGACTTTTATTTTGAGTAATTATAAGAAATGCTGTAATGTTATAATGTCGGTACACAAAGTAATTGTAGATTTTAGAGGGCGATATGCGATAAAGTTAATTATTAATTTCACAGTACGCGGCGACCTTCACTTCGGCTGAAGGCTCATAAACTTTTATTATGTGTACTTATTTTATGTTTATGGCATACATATATAATATAGATATATATATATATATATATATATATATATATATATAGATATAATATATATAGATATATAATATATATGTATATATATATATATATATATATATATATATATATATATATATATATATATATATATATATATATATATATGTATATATATATATATGTATATATATATATATATATATATATATATATATATATATATATATATATATATATATATATATATATGTGTGTTATTTTATATATAAAAAATACTAAAAATATCTTATCCATTGAACAGTATAATCGATAACATATATACATTTATTATTGATTTAGTACTAAGCGAAACCTAATTTCTAAATGTAAACTACATTTAATGACGTTCACGAATCAAGTTAATGCGTTCACTTATCAAGTGGTATGCCATAAACATAAAATAAGTACACATAATAAAAGTTTATGAGCCTTCAGCCGAAGTGAAGGTCGCCGCGTACTGTGAAATTAATAATTAACTTTATCGCATATCGCCCTCTAAAATCTACAATTACTTTGTGTACCGACATTATAACATTACAGCATTTCTTATAATTACTCAAAATAAAAGTCATGTTAGCTTTTGTTATATGACTAAGTGCTGTTTGTATAGTTACTGCTCATTTTACTATTGTGATATCTGAAAATATTTCAAAATTATAGAAATAATAACTTTTTATTATTATTTCTACATCAGTTATAATTTGATACACTTTTTATTATGAATTACTCTGTACTTTAAGTTTCATCAATAAAGGATCAATTGTTAGGTGACATTATTAAATGAAAGCAGTGAGTGAATTTCGACTGCATAAAATCGCTTTCGGCCAAATGCGACTCTACTATGAATCTAGGTTAAATCAATATTATTCATTATTGAAATATTTATTTATAAATAATATATCTGTAATAACAATTACATAATATATTTTAATATTAATAATTGAATTAAATAAAACTGTGGCCTCTTTTTGGTATTGAGCGCGGCGTCCAGCTCCCGCGTAGCGCCAACGTTCCAAGTATTTAGAGTTGCGTGTCTCCACGACTAACTCAACTTGTTAATTATTACTACAATTCAGCCGAATTTGTATTAATTAGCGCCCTTTCATTGTTTACATTTTTCTATGAAATTATAACGCATTTTAATAATGAGCCGATAGTGCGGTGGCGACTCTACCGATAACATCTACAATACCTACTCCTTAATCGTGTGTCATACGTGGAATATCTGAAAGTACTAAGCGATCATTACATTAAATGAAATAAAATTTTAGGTATAATAAATAAATTTTTAGGTATATATATATATATATATATATATATATATATATATATATATATATATATATATATATATATATATATATATATATATTATTTTCAAAGTTGAAAGTTTTATTTACTGAAACTCAGAACCAAATACTCAAATCATTTTTGGTAGAGAATTATAAATGTAATTAATTATTTGTAGAGACCTTAAAAAATTTATGTAATTAACATAATAAATAATTTCAATTTTATATAAATACTTCGTGGCACATAATAATTATGTATTTATAAACTATAAATATGTTATTGTCATATGTTATTTATATATTATTATAATTATATACTATTGATATACAATTAAAACAATTGGTACTTAATTTATTACAATTAATTCATCGATTTGGCAACGGTATTAATTACGATAACTATATAACTTATTTATAACTTAATATCTAACTACTTATTATTGGCAATTACAATCCATATATCAATAGTTACTTGCGAAATTAAAAATGGCATTTTACATAGCGGATGTTGCTGTCAGCCGCCGGAGTAGGTAGAGTAGCTTGCTCAGTAAGTGTTTCTCTGACAGACGCTAACCAATCGATAGATCTGCGTTAGATTACGTGTTGTGCAATTATTTATTCATAAATAATGTAAGTATATCCTAGATTACCTATGCAATATAGGCGTCATGAATTTAAGTTTATTTTTTGCTATAGAATTTTGAGTCAAGTGTCAAATTGTAACGATAAAGTTTATATAAACAACTTTGTTATGTATTACAAGTCTAAAGTATGTATTATATAATTGTTTAAAATGAATGTAATGTATATAAGAACATTTCCAAGATTAATAGAGAGTCTATTCTTTATTAAACTTCTTTAAATGGATCATAAGCTATTTTAGTAGGCTAATTTAAAATATCAATTAATGTATTACATTATTACTTTCGTTTTCTAACGACTCACAGATTACTCTATAAATAATTATATCCATAAATTTGAGATTTCTTACTTTATATTAAGTTGAGAGAAATGAAGTTAATATTATATGAAGCACCTACTAAAGGCACCGCGCTAATACCGAGGTAGCACCGACGAGCGCTTATGGTCTGGTCTTATGTGTTTTTCATATTTTTTATGAAGGTAGAAGGTAATAAGAAAAAATCAAAATTGCTAACCTAAGATTGTTCTGCCTTCCACACAAAATACAGAAGATTTAAGAAATTTTTTAATGAGGCATAGGTTATTTTTGTATACCTTATATATTTTATGTGTGTTAAATTGATTTTAAAATATATATTGTATGTATTGTATGGTAAAATGGTAAAATGAATGGTCTAGACAGAATTTACCAGATTGATTGCATAAATATTATTTAATAAAGTTATTTTGAAAATAAATAACATGTAACAAATTTTTAATATTAACTTTATTTTCCATATAATATGTATTGGGGAACATTCCATGTTAGAAAGTGGGGTTATTAGAGTGGTCGGGAAAATGCAGCGACAGCAATTGTGACAAAACTATATACTTTCAGGTGTCCTTAACTTAAAATAATATATATTTAGACGATTCTATATATATATATATATATATATATATATATATATATATATATATATAATATATATATATATATATATATATACATATATATATATATATATATATATATATATATATATATATATATATATATATATATATATATATATATATATATATATAATATATATATATATACATATATATATATATATATATATATATATATATATACATATATATACATATATAATTAAATATTTCCTTCAGGTATCCGTTAAAAAAAAGTAAAATAAAAAATGCAGCTTAAACACTTTGAAAGACCAGTTAATATATTTTGTGACATATTTATATTTTGAAACGTTAGCTTCCTATCGAGATAGAAATTGCTACTTTCTTCTATTATATATAAACCATATGAGCCTTAAGCTTTAAGCTGTAATTCCCCACAAATATGAAGCAATGAAAGCTAATACTTATTTGGAAAATCTTGATTGTTACTTAATACATAATAAATCAAATATTTAGTATTTAAAAATTTAGGTGCCTACTTTCTATAAATTACAATAAAGTCATCAGTTGTGTTTTTGGTCATGATTTCCCATTGGTAAGCCTCTATTACCCAGGTCTCCCCTATATGTTAGATAGCATTTATATTTGTGAATGTATTTTAAAAGGTCCGTCCGTCCGTGCAACACGCCCATAGCTATTATTAAATTTGCCCGCGCTGTAGGTACTATGAGTGCTTGCGAATGTCTAGGTATATGGGAACAATTTTTATTGAATATAGCATATTTTATATTAAACAGAAAATAAACTCAGATTTCCAAATTTAACATACAATTCGTCACATAGATTTCAACTCTACATTAGAATACAGTTCAAATATATGAAGCTATATACAATAATAAGATTTTCCTGTTTTTATTACTAATTGACACTCCATCTTGGTGTATTTGAATGATTTCAAATTGTCGGAAAGTAGAAAAAGGAGTATATTAATAAGTTGGCTCCCCTCACTGCTGTTATTGATTTTTAAGGATTTTGTTGATTGATTATATTACATAGTAATGTTATACTTAAATCTTGATTTACAGAATAAAGATGAATATTCAAGCCTGTATACATAAAAATAAATATTGGATCGGTTAAACGCTGTGAAGCACTCATCATTTAACTCGCGTGTAAGTTAACATACAAACAGACCAACGGAGGAAAATTCTGTAAAAATAACTCAAATTACTGGACTAAAATTAATATTTTTTGGGATTGCACTAGCCACCTACATACTTGTTACATACATACCTACATATCTTATCCCTAGCGAGGTAATCAAAGACTTAGTTGTTCCCGTAAAAATACTACTACCACTAGACAAACATTAATTTGTTTTGTCAAGATAATAGCTTAAAGTCCAAAACAACATAAACAATAATTTTCCATCCAAGTGACCGATACAGTGTCCGTAGGAAAAATAAAAAAATATAGATACAGTCAAATTACGTCAATTACTGTGTGTAAGTGAAGTGAAGTGAAGCGAATATGTTTTTTTTTTCGAATATAGTTAATCGTGTGTAATAAATGATTATTTATTGTTCTATATATGCGTGGCGCGGCGCATAAATTATTAAATAAATTAGTTACTTTGTCAGCTCAAGTAAGTAGGTATTACAAGCGCATCGGCGCGTGTATAATTACTTACTTAATAAATAATCTAGGTTATAATTTAAGAATGAAAACCACGAAGAAAGATATTAAACCATTTATAGAAAAAATTGTATGTTAACGCACAATAGTAGGTAAAGGATAAGACGAATATGGCGGTCGAGACGAGCCGACGTGGTTTTGTACAGTGTCTCGTTCTTAATAAATAATATAGGTATGTAATGCATAAGTGATAAGATTAAAATAATATATATTAATATTTTGAAAAAGGATAATTAAATTAAAAATGAAATATGCTACCTACTCTACGGAACAACATACGTTGTTCAAACAAGAAACTGTTGTAAATATATAAAAGCTACTACTACTTACTAGCAACAGCTAAAACGAATGGTAGTTGAAGGAATATTGTGATAATAAAATAAATAGTATAAAGCATTTTTTATATTTCAATAAAACACATATTGCTTTACTTTCCCTTTACCCTTTATATTATTATTGCTTGCTATAGCCTATTAAAAATTAATAGGATAATTTTTTTTTTATTAATTTATTTTGATTTTGATAATGGCTATAGCAGCAAAATTATATATTTATAATAAACAACTGCAAAGTAGAGTAGACATGGTCGCAGACAAGTGTTACTATTCGGATACTTTCTCTATCAGACAATATTACAGCATGCTTAATGTTATTATATCGACGTCGCTTATAATTAGTACGCGATAAATTATTTTTGATTGACAGATTATTTAAGTAAAAAATAGTTTTTACTATTTATTCATTTGTTCTTTTTATCGCCTACGCTAGCAGGCCTAATAAGCAAGGAGGGCAAGCAGAGGGAAACTGGTATTAAGACACTCCGTTCTCCGTTTTCCGCCTTTCGAGTCACTGCGTGTTGAGTGCCAGAAATCAACGCTGCGCTTTGTCTCGTTGCCAGAGCGATGAAAATGAAAATAATTTATTCTCTTCAGGTTGGAAGAACCGCCGCGTGACGTATTAATTTATTGAGCCTAATTATTCAATTACTTTAAAAAAAATGTTTATATTTGATTTAATAAAACCATAATAAACTATATATTTTATTATAGATTTATAAAAGAGAAAACATGATTTATTATCACAATATACTTAATTAGTAATACATATATACAAGATATGCGAGTAAATCGGTTAGAGTCCTCCGACGCGACGGCACATTAGGACTTTGAAACAGTTGCATATGGAAATAACGTTGAATCAAATTTCTTTGTAAATGACACAAAACGCGAAAGTTATAGATGTATATGCTTAATTTATATCTTACAATAAAGGGAAAGACCGTCTTTGTTATTCAAAATTGGTAAAAAAAATCATTACTTATACGATTCCTAAATAACTAAAAATTCTGAGGCCCTTTTAGTATCTAAAGGTCGTCAAGTGAATGCTTTGCTTTTAGTCAAGTTAGTTGATTTTTATTTTTAATAATAAACCTACAAACATTACACATGTAATGTTAAAAATAAAAATACTTTCAACATCTGAAACCTAATAAAATAATTAATAATACAACATCATCCCGATCTCATCCCGTACTCACCCGCGCTCTCGACGGCTCCAGGAGATACCGGCACAGCATCACACTCTCTCTCCCGATCCTCTCTTCTCGCCTCAAACTCACTCTGCACTCTCTGCCTACCCCCATTAAGTCCCAGTATCGCGTCTATCGTATGCCGCGGTCCTTGGTTCACGTTAGCCACTTGCGTCAGACCAAGCCTCGACTTGACGGCGTCGAAACTCTGGTTCAGATGCATCTGCTGTGCGTGGAAGAACATCCCCATTCGATTCAGAGTTTCTAAGTTTTGCTGATGTTGTGACATAGAAATATTCTGATCAGTCACGTTAATTGAAGACGTAGAGTTTGGGCTGCTCATGTGCGAGCGCGGGCTGTTGGTCTCGGAACGGTCCGGCGTTTGCGAGCCGAAAAATCGATCCTCCGATACATCCATTTTGCTCGGGCGGGCCAGCGCGACTGCCTCAGCGGCCGGATCACGGTCGGGGTTGCGCTAGGGGCGGAGCCGGCGCGGGTCGCAGAGGTAGCGGGGTGGTCACGGGGGTGGGGGTGAAATTGCCCATTGAAAGTGCGAATTTTCGGGTCGCGAAGTGATTTTGTTTGGCGCGAGGTGCTATTAGCATTCACCCCTCGGGAGCTCCTCGCGCCGTTAGCGCCGTTAGCGCCGTTATCGTCGAGGCGTTCAATAGTGTTTTTCACCTCTGATTGGGCCGATTGTGTCGACTGTTAGCTGATCGTATTCTTAGGGCCGTCTGACTTGTTACTGTTTACTTTTCTATCACTAAACCTAATAAAGAGTTTTCTTAGACATCGTTTTGATACTTTTTCTTTATGCGTAAGATATTTTAGTTTTTTTATATTTTTCTAAGTCTCAAATTGTATTTAACTATTCAGAATAGAATACAATAAAATAGTCAACTATATATTATTGTTTATAATACTAAGAGCATTTTTTATTCTTCTTCATAAGAATGACAAGCATCATCAACAACTGAAATCGAGACATGAAAAGGCAAACTCAAAAGGTGATTGATGTAATTGAATTCAAATTAATCACAGAGGCAATTACTCGTTCAATTGGTAGATGGAGGCTGGTGGAGCGGGCCGGGGCAAGTCCGAGCGAGTCGGGGCAAGCCGGGGCGAGTTGGGGCAAGCCGGGGCAAACAGACGGACGTCTGTCTGTTAACACACAAATTTAACCAAATCGGTAAACCGGTAACGCAACAATAACAGCTTTTACGACTGACCGCATCAATATATCTTTTAGAGATTGTTCCTTCAATGTAGAGTCGACTCTATTTCTAAAGAATACAGTGTATATTATGAGAACATTACCACAATGCTTGAGATCTTTGGAAGCTGCATCTCTATCGCCAGTATTACAACCATCTCGTTTTTACAGGCGCGTCTTGCTCTCTCATCTCGCGCGACGCGGTTGCTAGGGGGCGTGGTGTGGTGACGTCACCGCGCTGAACCAATCACAAGCCAGTATTTTTTTCTTGGCGGGTCTTTTGTGGCGGTTCTTTTGTTCGTCGCGTCAGAGGGTTAACTTGGAGAATAACGAGTAGCTTAGACAAAACTACATTAGCTTTTGACCGGGGTTTTTTAAAGTTAGCGCCATTAGCACCTTGTTATCTGACGGTCTTAACGCCTTTTGAAAACGCTCGGATGTAATTATTTTACATATCTTTTATTGCGAACCTATGCAGTGCTGGTAAATTATTTCATATGTAAATAAGGCATTCTAAATTTAAATATTTAGAAATAATATAAGATAACATAAATTATTAATATTTTCCATACCAATGAATAAAATTACTTAAAATATAGAATTAGCAAACATAAGATGTCCATAACCTGAACATAAATTGTGGAAAATGTATCAAAAATACTGTAACTTTCAGCATTATTTAAATATCTTACAACAAAAGATAATAAAGAGAATCCCGTAAAACCAAACAAACATTTAATTACGCTCGGTCCCGTATAATTTAAGGCTCATTTCACACTGTCTGAAAATATTAACGTGAAATAAAGTGCTTAATAAAGTACTCGTATATTTTAAAAGTAATTACTTACTCGAGTGCGGCTCGTTAAATATTCAATTGCAATCGCGTAATGAAACGATGCGCCGTGATTACTTAATGGCGGACGGAAACCAAGTGTGTGTTTATATTTGTTTATCTTTGCACATCTCAATTATTATAAGGTTATTTTTTTATTGGTAAAGTATTGTTTTTCCCGCATTTAGTGGGCAGAGGGAACCTAGTGTTAAGACACTCTGTGGCGCGCACTCCGCCTCCGTCAAACAAATTCGCCGTAATTTATCTCTCTTAGATAAATTGCGACGAATTTGTTCGGCTGTATTTAAGGAATATTAAAATAATTAATAATAAATAGTCATTATTACTACGAGTGAGGATCAGACACAGCTATCGTGTTTACTGCTATTATGTTAGCATTTATCATATATCACTTGAGTTTCAATAATAACTACTGATAATAAATAGCTCGTCTAGCTTTCATAACTATAAAAAACCTTCTATTCTTTTAGTCCATTTAAATAAGCTCATTATGACTACCTTAATTCAATAATTATCATCATAATAAACAAATGAAACACAAAATGATAATATAAATAAAGAATAAAAAGTCACTGACAAAACCTCGTGTTGATTCGACGCGGTGAGTATAATCACTTAAAATAAAAACTCATACGTACTCGTATGTAAATAAAACATTTTGTGAATACAAGTCTGTCAGGTACATAGTTAAATTAAAACTGTGGCATGATAAGTTATCTCAGTATAAGCTATATTTTTTCTAATTTTAAAATCTTTGTCAAATGTGTAATTTTTATTTTGTCTGAAATAAAGAAAACCCTCTTTATTCCACACCAAATATAGAAATATTCTTATGTTACCCGAATCTTAATAAATTGACTAAAATCTACCATTTTTTTTAAATTCAATATTTATTTACCTAAGCCTATATAGCGAATTGACTAGAATGTCTCTGGATTTGGATTGGACCCAGAATAGAACTCAAGTGGAATTCTATTATTCGTATGTACAACCATGTTCATTTATCAGATTGAATATGAATAATTGAATATCGAAGTATTCACTTGAACGCCATTTTAAATCCATTAAAATTTCCAATGAAAATCGTAAAATTTTTCATTATAGTAATTGTTTTAGAGCACTTACATTACACCTACCTAGTGGAGTAGTAACGAGAGATAATTGCTGCGATAACCAAAGTAGCGCTTACTCTACCTACGTGAAAATTGAATTTGAAATTAAATTTTAAATTCAATTTTCTACTAATTATTGATTGTTAAAAGTTAGTTTTATTTATAAATACTTACAAATTGTTCTGAATATCTCATTTCCTAAGCTACTTAGCTAGTCCGCCTCGTGCTGCGACAAAAATATGGCGCGCGACAAGCAACAAGCGCGATACGATATGGTTCCTGCATTCCTCCTTGTGTAACGAGTAAAATGCACAATTACTTGCATAAGTATACAAAGTACCTAATTTTTATAATTACGTAAAATGGTATGGAATGGTTATCCCGCATTTAATTAATTCCACGTATGTTTTTTTTAAACATTGCTGAAAATCTATAAAATGCTTTACTTACTAGTATTGTATTAATTTCTCGAGTGGCAAATTTAGAAGAGATTATAAAATTATACCTATAGGTATGATAGACACGTACATATACCTACTCGGAGTTCGGCCAATAAATGGCTGATTTACTTTTTAAGGATGTATAATATATCTTGAATCTGTATAATATATCTCCACTAGCTTTTACCTGCGGCTTTGCCCACGCGGTCAAATGAATATACACTAAGAGTGTTGGCACATGACGCATTCTAAACGTTCGTGGGTAAGATGCATAGAACTAGGTTAGCGTGATGTAGCCTTAAGGTATCTCCGATAAATAAATTATACAAAGAAAAATATTTTCAGTTCAAATCAGTAGCCTGTGAGACTAGCGCGTTCAATTAAAGAAATACAATCAGTCAGCCTTCTGTCACTGATCCCTTACCTATATAATGTTTAAAAAATAATTTGAAGCCGTCTTGGCGTCTGCATAGTGGCTAACTATATACGCGACAGTAGTGGGTTTAATTCTCACTCGACAATAAAGAATTATTTCATTTGCTTTGCTGGTGACAAGACAAAACGCGGCGTTAAGTTCCGCCATTCATCATGCAATGTATCAGAAGTCTTGACAGTGGTACTGTCTCCCTACTACATGAGGGACATAGCTTGAGATATTTTTTTATTATTTCTTTTATATTGAATAAATGTATAAATACTTTGTGTGGCATACAGATCTACATATACACTATACCTACATAACATATTTGTCTCTACATATTTCTCGCATTTCTTAGCGGATATAGAAAGAAGTTAATGAAAAATTATCTTTCCTACATTGGATCAAAACACGGTTGATTTACACTTAAGATATATTGTTACTTTTTAAATTAAAACATATCTACGTACCTAAAATCCCATCATAAATCACTATTCGAGCTAATAACTATCACATACATTTTAATAAGTTATTAACATATATGTATATTATATTAACAAGTTCTATATATGTATGTATGTTTGTACGTGGAGCGTATTCGACTGTCATCTCATGTCCACTTTGAGCTAAACTATTTAATCCCGCCCTCGCCGCTACATTATGAGCTCTAATCAAATATCCTGCTCTAACGCTAAGCACACTGTTGTTAGAGCGCACTTCAGTTATTAACATCGATTGGCTTTCTTCATTTTTTTAATATTTTTCTTCGCATTCTTTTTCTTTTGACTAAATATATTTCAATTTAGAAACATAATAAAAATATTATGCTCTTAATATATCAATAAGTGCCATGTACATTCAAATGCAATGCAATCTACTACGTCTTATTTGAATGTCTGACTGTACATGCAACGGTCGTGGGTACGATTCCCAATCGAGGAAATGAATTAATTATATATTGCCTTCTAGGCATAAGCACTGCGTTGAGTTCCGACACTGAACATGCAATGCATTGAAAGTGGAGTGTCTTACATTATTTTTCCGTTGTTCCTTCTACATATATATATATATATATATATATATATATATATATATATATATATATATATATATATATATATATATATATATATATATATATATATATATATATATATATATATATATATATATATATATATATATATATATATATATATATATATATATATATATATATATATATATATATATATATATATATATATATTATTTATTATTTAAGTCATTATAAATAATACGTTATAAGTGACATTATCTTTGAATCTATTGTATGTATGTAGTTTTAATCAATTGTTATTTTTTTTTTATTCACATTATAGATAGAATAACAGTATAGCATGATGTGACTGTCTGTAACTGGAAAATAAATCAATGTAATGTTTATTCTTTTGACACTCCTAATAAATAAATAGATATGAAACTTAAAATGACACATATGTGTTTTTATATCATTTTTTATCAGCATATAGCAGGTAAGATAGAAAGACCCTAGTGTACCTTCCCTCACTTCTCTGCTCTCTGCCGCAAATTGAGCCGTTGCCAATTAAGACACCACTTGCTACGATGACCTCCACATATACTTACTTCACTAATATACAATATATACATATATATATAACAACATACAACATATAACATACAAGAGGCATATAACAAGTGAAACAATTAAGCAGTGTATGCCTCCGCGCGGTCTCCTCGCTCCTCCACTCCACTCCACTCGAAGTCTAGATTACCCTTTAAGTTAAAATAATGAGTCGCTAATAGAGAATTGAACGTTAAATTAAACGAGTTTGCGTCACAGATTGATTCGGATTACTAGGAGGGGGACTAATCTACAACCACCATATAACATTTTGCTTTATAGTGCTGAACGAGTTGTTATATCGATGAAATATATATTATTAAATAAAAACGAACTATTATTCTGAGTCAACTACTCAGTTACAGGATGAGACACTCTGAGAAACGGTTTTATTTATTACTATATTTATTTATTTATTCATAACACTTAGCAAATTATACAAGAAACAATTTTAGTATAAAACTGTGGCACGGCTATTAAGGCCCACCTCACAAGCGTTCTTTCTAACAACAATATAGTACTAATTGTTGTAAATATATAAACAAAACATTATTTAAATTAAAGCGAGAGAAAGTATATAACTAAATAATTAATTAAAATAACAAATTAAAATCAAATAAGAATAAAGTAAAAGTAAAAATGACCAACCAGTAATAAAAACGATGTGTGTGGTATAACGACGAGGTGTATATTTGCATGTGTGCGTGCGCGTGTTTATTTGAAAGAATAAAAGTCTCATTTTGTTGTAACTATAAGGTTTGCTACCTCGTCATAATTTAAACTTAATAGCCAATCATTTAGCTTAACTTTAGACCTTTGCTGCGTAATAGGATATATAGTAAGTTTTTGTTAAGCGTAGGACTTAAATATACTAAATGTCTATTACTACTACTAAGCGACCTACGACTAAACGTCGGCGCTGAGTCAGGCGCTCAGTCGGGCGCTCAGTCGGGCGCTCAGTCGGGCGCTTAGTCAGTCGGATCTGCGTTTTAATGTAAAAACATTGGAGTCAAAGGAATCCCTTTTGTGTTTCCGTATAATAGTGCACAAAATAAACAATCGTCGAACAGTAAACACATTACAAGCCTGGTACAATTCTGTAATTGGAAAGCGGATAGGCTTATGAGATATTACCTTTAAAATACATTTTGTGCAATATATTATTAAATAAGTACCTTGTACATGTACTTGTGATTTATGACTATAGTGAATAAATGTGATATTTTTTAATTTTGAATCAAAATTTTTTGCATTTTCTCAGTCCGGTGCGAGAAAACGTGGCTATCACTTACCACGCAATGTTTATTGCGATGCATGAAGCTCAAACAGATTCTAATCTAATACAGTCACTTTTAAATCATTACATAAATATTATGGTCTCTTTCGCTAGAAACTACCGACGGCAGACTCGGAAGGTAGTTCTGCTGACAAGACTAATAATATTTAGATTTTCATTACAAAATAAGTATTTTATATTTAAGATTATATTTACAAAATTTTCTATAGTTAGCATTATTATAATAGCTAGCCTAACCTATATTACCGACTGTTGTTATAACAGCTGTAAATAATAGAGCTGTTACAAAAAAAATAGAAAATGGTGTGTCTTAACAAAACCTATGCAAAATCTACTAATCTGTTACTTTACTTGGTTAGTATTCAAAAGCAGATTGCCCAATGACACCTCTGATTGCGTACTATATTTGTCTGCTAAACAACCTTTTTTTTAAAAGGCAGCTTCAGCTGGTTCCTGCAAACAGCAGGGTAGGCAGAGGTTACGGAATATTTTTAGTACTATATCATTTTCTGCACAATTTTCGATATATTGCGTGATGGGTTGATAGGTGATGGGTACTGAACCCCGCGCTTTGTCTTTTAGAGTTAATAAATTAAAATAATTTAAATGTGACGCCACGACCGCCATAATTTTACTAAAACCATTAACACACAAGGCAAATTTTATCGATAGAAATAAAAACACATCGATATTTAACCATCTCTACGTACCTGTCAGTTGACAGCGCTGTAATTGTTGAATAAGGCAGCATTAAAGCGCCAATTAACCGACATTGATTGGTTTCCCCCCTACCCCGCCTTTTGTCCCCTCCCTCTCCCCCAGTACCTCCTCTCGGTCCCATGTGGTCGGCTAATCCCGGGATAGACCGAAAAGTTTACACCTAACTACAAATTACCGAGTGTTGAAATGCTGTTTGCCATTAGGTCTTCTAAGAAACTTTCAACGATTGCTTCGTCAAGTTATTTTATTGTTTAAACAATTTCTTAGTACTTAGTTGAGTAGTGTCTAAGTGGTCTACATGACACTTCCAGGAGTGTGGAGGACCAGGTTCTCCGCAAAAATTGGTAGCTACATCAAGATGAAAAGAAATTATATAAAAAAATTAACCACATAATCTTCCTTATTCCCATACACATGTAGGTACTCGCCTGTATTTTGATCTAAATAATAAATATTTCATTAAAGATTAATTATTAATAATATTAAATTGAATGACATAACTAATCTACAAAAGTTGATATAACAAGTTAGAGCAGTGGTGGAATATAAAAGGGTTAAATAAGCGGTTCACAGAGAGACAAACCGAAGTTAATTAATAGCGCGGACCGGCCATTAATATAGCACTCTGCGGGAGGCGACTGTTGACACCACAGCGCCCAGCGTGTCTAGGACAACAAACTAGAAAAAAGAATTTTAAAATATTAATATAATTTTCCTCAAAACAGCTTTAACTTATTATATGAATAAAAAATGTAATTTTTGTAGTATAGAATAAAAATTTATGTTATAACTTACAATATTTTTTTCATAATACAGGTAAGATAAAAAAAAATATTAAATAAATTGTAACATTTGTCTATTGATATTATTTTCTACCTTTAATCATTTCTTATTATGTATATACAATATTGACGCATATAAAGTTACTTCAAATTCGTTTTGAGAGAAACGCATGACTTAGCCACCTACTTATCAGTAACATTATTTAACACCATTTATATTTGATTTTGTAATTACCAATAAAAGTAAAATTTAAAGAAACTATAATATTAATCTAAAATCACACAATAGAACATCTTCACACAATGGTCGCCCTACTTCACCTGTGGTTGTCAGGCTTTGATCGCAGAATTATCCTTTCCACGTGAAGGTTCAAATGTGCCCCCTTTCCCTCCCACTCTCTCCTCACTATACCCACTGTGATCCCCCTCCTCCCCCTCACGTCGGTACCCCCGCCCCCGCCGTGATTGTTGCGGGCCCATTAAACGATGATTACCGCCTCAAAGAGTTTGAGTAATTGCTCGGAAAAATATTATCATGAAGCTTATAATGAGGGTTAAATGTAAAGGGAAATTGAAAAACTAGAGAGTCGTCTCTGAGAGACGACGTAATGAGAAAATAATAAATAATATTGGATTATTAGTATTAAATGTTGACTTGAGTATATTAAGTTTGGTGCAGAAGATGAGACGAATTGATAGATACTGTCTATATACTAATGGACGAAACAACAGCTGCATAACGGGTTTGATTCCCACTAGGGAAGATAAATTATTTTCATTTGTTAGCTTTAATAACAAGACAAAGCACGGCGTTGAGTCCCGCCACTTAACATACAATGTCTCTAAAATTTAACATAAAGTTTCACTTTCAAGTTTCGTTAACACACTTCCCAGTACTGGAACTATACTGATATTTATGGGTAAAGTCTAGTAATAAGTAATTATAAATAGAAACCTAATCAGATATATAAATTATTAATTAATTTAAATATAAGGTACCTGCGGCAAATAAGGCCCACATATGAAAAGTAGTGCTAAAATATTATTTATTTCGGTTCAAACTTAACTCATACCCGCACGGCACGTGTTGCCATCTTTCCAGTAGCGAATGATTTGTGACAAGTTCCACTACACCACGTGAATTTATAATTTTTGATGACAAAGATATGTAAGAATTTAAGTTAAATTGTTATTATGTGATAAAGTAAATGTAATTTTACTAAACAATAGACATATTAGTATGTAATTTCTGTGGTTTTAATCCATAATGAGCTATTTTTTTTCTAAATTTTTTTTTTTATAAAATAATGCTAAGTGGCTAATAAGGTCCATTAGATTATATTGGGCCTTATTACCCGACCTTTCTCACGCTACTACGATATATTTTTTCTACCCACAGATTGAATAGATATGCCTCTAAGACGAACTCTGTTGACGCAAGAAAACTTGCGTTCTTCTATGGCAGCTGTAGAACGAGGACAGTTAACGCACCGTGGTCCAGAAAACCGATATTACATAGACGCACGCTAAGAACACAGTAAGACGTCTAGGTCGCTGTTCAATTGTGAATGAACCTCAAGAACGTGATCTTGTCAACAAAATCATACGATGAGCAAATATTGGGATGGCTCTTACTTCTAGCTAGCTCATTCGCAGACAAGCATTCATATTTTGCGAAAAATATAAGCATAAACACAACTTCAACCTTCATTGACGAAGACGTTGGCCTTGGTGGCAAAGATTGGTTTAAAATGTTTTTGAAGCGTCATCCAGAAATTTCAAAAAGAAAGGCACAGTTCATAAACCCAGCCAGGGCGCAAAAGTTGAACAGACCAATCGAAAGCTAACCCTTTGAAGAAGTTTAAAAAATATATGGAAGCCAGCTCTAATATGCTTGGGAAAAAGACGAAATTATAAAACAGTTTAATGAAGTCATCATTTTTTATATTATTAATTGCATATAAAACATTAAAAAAAAACATAAAAACAATGATTTTAAATTACGATAAACCATATATGGTTAATCGCTGATTAACCATAGGTATATAGTTTATCAGTATTCTATTTTTGAATAGCTACTATATATTATTATACATAGAATGGAAAGTAAATTATTTACTCATATATGTATGGATGAACGGATTTAAATAGAATATAATAGAATAAGCGACGTGATGTAAAATATGTCAGTACCAGAGTTCACAGCGCACTTACATATATCGGTAGTATATCTATAGCGAGTGTAACTGATATTTTACTTACTTGACCTTTCTGATGTAGGTTCTTGTATATATTGATATGACAATACAGTTTTTTATATCATTTATAACGTATGTAAGACGCTGGTGGGTCGCTACTCTAAAAATTGTACAGATATTGTTGAGCAAAGCCCTTTCAAATTCAAATAATTTTATTCAAAGTAAGGATACATGATTCATGTTTTGTCACTTTTTCACAGTTTTAGTCACTTTTGTCACATCACTAAAGTTAGGCATTAACTTTAGTGATGTGACAAAAGTGACTAAAAATGAATCATGTATTCTTCTAATCAGCCCTCAGAAGAACCGGCGCAAGAAACCCAACGGGACTTTTGTTTTTATATGGTCATTTACAATTGTACAATTATTCCTTGTTGACAATTATACATTTGAAATAGACAAAAGGTTCTCTCTGTGTCAAAAAAGTTATTACATATAATTATCTAATATAACAGATTTCCTCCCATCGTATTACATAAAGCTGTACAAGTCTGTACTATTATACTAAAGTATTATTTTGAGTTATTCAGTAAAGATCGTGTAAGGCGTTTTCTTTCCACCTACTCGTTATATTCTGTAGTAATAATTTGACTAAAAACTTAACTAATGTTTATAACATAGAATGACCGTTACTTTTAGTTTTATTCTATTTGCTCTAATCTACTTATACACTATAAGAAAACAGTAAAGAAATTGTGTCTTTATATTAAATATTTCACGAAAAAATTATGCAGGGCAATGTAAAAACACTAATAGAATATAATTTTTCTTTTTGTACACACACACACACACACACACACACACACACACACACACACACACACACACACACACACACACACACACACACACACACACACACATACATATCTTTCGAACTACCGGATGAATTTGAATGAAACTTTTTAATTGTAAGATCTGGACAGGATCTGGGTTATAAATTATTTTGAAGACTGTCACACCTGATAACCATCATCAACCAATCAGTCCAATTGCATTATAAGAAACAACGAAATGCTGCCGAAATAATTACGCTTAAACATAATAGGCATATATTAACATATAATATATCAAGGATCTGGAACACCTGATGTAGAAACACAATATATAAGCAAAACTATCAATAATAAGAATATACTCGGTAAAACGGTATCTAAATAAAAATCGACTGGCAAGGAACATACAATTGTGGATATCTAATAGATTTAAAGCACTCTTGATATTCGTTATAAGTACAATATCAAAATATGTATTTAAACTAAATGTACCCATTTGATACAAACCGTTTTAGGTGAATACAAAATGACACGTACATACATACATAAATACATATATTCATAAAGCGTATAATAAATAATGAACAAGAGGTCTATTACCAAGGTGTTCGTCTCAACAGTGCGCCGCTCGGAGACGCAATCGAGTTACCGCACAGTTGCCGGACGCTGTGGACTTGCGGACATTGATGCAGTGCGACTAGAACACTACACTAGACCCTTAGATAACGTTAAATAAAACAAATTTGTTTTTCTTTATTTTATGTATAAACAAAGTAATGATACTCAGTTTACCGCCTTTGGCGGGACCAAATGAAATTGAAAAATTCAATAATAAGTATCCCTCTGCAGCAGAGCAGGATAGACCCCTGAAACCCTGGAACTTAGTGCTAAGATGCTCCGTTACCCGCTAATCGTCGAAATTTCAAAACATAGCGTGTTGATTGGTGGAATTAATTAATTCCCCTGAGTAGGGGTCGAACCCACTACCCATTTACATTCAGACACTGAAAGGAATGTGAAAATATTTTAATAAAGTATTAGTTAGTAGCTGTGATGTGTGTGATGCAAACACGTGTTTGGCAGAAACCCTCGATTTTCCGATTTTGTTACAAGTAATAAATTGATTGAGTGTTTTCATGGTAAAAAAAAATATTTTGTTAATAAACGTAAATATTACTACAGTTATATTTTTCAATGCAGTTACTTTACGACTCATAATAAAGTTAAATATACTCTACGCTATCCACATATTATCCAGTATTTGAATTATGTAAGAAAAAAAACAATACTAGTTGATAAAATATTATTTTCTAGATATTAAAGTTTCATCTTAAGCCCAAGCATATACACTCAGGTCCACCAAGCAATCACAAGAACGGAACGGAATCACGGAACAAGTAAGCGAGCGCTGACCGCGGCAATACGTAGCGCCATTCAACGCTAACTCACTTATGGCCCTTCCCCCTTGAGGAACTAACTGGATGCAAACTAACACTCGATAACTACGCTCAATAGTTATAACTATAGTTATAATATACTCTATAACTATATAGTTGTAACGAACTCAATCTTCTAAGTTGTGCGATGCGATAAGGAAAGTGTACTAAAGTGAAGATATAGACCGTCTCTGGGTTATCGCTACAATAATAACTCATCACGTCATGTGATATAAGATATATATATAGATATAGGGAAATAAGCAATATTTGTGACTTAGAAAAAAAATATTTTCCCAGTTATGTTTGTTTTAAATATAATATTTTCATAACTATATAATAAATAATTTATCCTTTATATTTTCATAACTATATAATAAATTATTTCACTCCAAAAGATTCTATATCTTTTTAAATTAAGTGGAGATGAATTTTCTATTAAATCCCTTAATAGCCGTATTTTTGTAATAAATAATTTTTTGTCATACCTATTAAACAAAACACCATTAAACAAAACCTATTTATAACAAAAATTATATTATGAGTTCTATTTGGCCATATTTCTATCCAGTGTGTCCAGTCAAACACAATAATTCAAAAAAGTTATAGTTACTAAAGTCAAAGGCAATTCGACGAAATTAGTGTTATGTATAAATTGAATATTATTGTGCATTTAATGCATTTTTTTATTTAAATATAAAATAATATATTATATTAAAATAATCATTAATTAATGATTAAATCTTAGACATAATAATAACAAAGCTATGACTAGTTGAAATATTAAAGATGTTAATGATAACAAACAAAGGAAGAAGAAAAAATCGGCTCGTGCAGACACTTCAAGCTACTTTACAGACCTGTTATTAGGAAGCCGCAAATTGCTGACAACTTACCCAAATTATCATAGAAAAAATTAACAATATGATAAACATCTCTCAAGAAGCTTTTACTTTTAGTATTTAAAAGTAAAATATGATGCTATTTTGACACAAGTTGGCTAGTTTCTGACTTGATGTATAAGAGTTCGATTAGCTCTCAGGGAAAAAAAAAATGTTACCACTTCTGTTCGTAAAGTTACACTCAATGCTTATAAAATGGATTGAATATAAAGAAAAGGCTATTTAGGCTTTCCTAGTTGTGAGAGATATGTACAAATACAAAATATTTTCACATAACCCTTGAAGTATTATAGGGTATAAATTGTAAAATGATTGTGTATAGCGTAGCCTAGGTACTTGATTGCGTATAGCGTAGCCAACAAGTACCTAGTTGTTGCTAGCCATAGCTATATTCAGTATAATATAAAATAAGTTTTCATTTTCTGTTCGCCCCAATTCAGCTATTTTATTAGCTTCATCTCCGCTCTGTATCCCGCATATAGCAGGTTAAGCAGAGATAATTCATTATCTCCTCATGGGAATCTAACTCACAATCGTCAAGTTTACAATCAGACGCTGAGCCGTGACTACCACATACAGCTAACTAGTCATAGTATTGGCTGACATGTGTGCTTAAGAAAAACATTCAAAATTATAAATACAAATAGATGAGTTTCAAGACATGCTTGTTTGTACACAAGATTCGGACATGACTGATTACATAGTCTTTGTAATTAAAGCCACAATTATCGTTATTATGAACCTGACTACACAGTTCACATATGGTTATATATATATATATATATATATATATATATATATATATATATATATATATATATATATATATATATATATTTATATATATATATGGCTATCTGGCTCAGTAAGTAAAAGTCAAAAATGAAATTTAAAATATTAATTTATTTTGTCATATTTAAAGCAAATTACATTTTTTTACAAATAATAACAACTACTTATAAAGCTCTTATTTATGTATGTAATAAATACTACGTAATGTTATATTGGCAATTTAAATTCTATAAAACGTATAAATTGAATACCACGCATACACATACTGTTCTCATTAGAAAATAACAATCAGTTCAAGCCTAAAAAGTATAACGTTGGTAGGAAGGTACTGTAATTTGGAAATAGCCTCAATCGCAAGCAATTTGTCAGCACTACGTTCAAAACTCCAAAACAAATATTTGCTTACTCATCCAATCCATCACGGGGATCATAATAACACGGACTCAAATTAATACCTGCCTACACTGAAATAGATTCGAAAAAACGTTAACCAGCTGTACTTGACACGTCGTGTAAACGTGTAAACGGACGAAAATAATACTAATACTATTGAAATAAGCGCTATAGTTATTATAAGTATGATATTTCAACGTCTCACCGAGAAGTTTCATCTGTTTCTGGTCGGCACGTAATATGGGCTTATTAGTAATGTTAATTTCTTAGATATTTCGAGTGAAAAAGTTTCGAATGGCATTTAGAGTGCTTTTAGAACAGCCACCGATATATTTACGTATAAACTACCGTTTTTGTGTATTTGATTACTTTATTAGATGCTATTATATTTACGAAATTATAATAATGTAGTGCGGGTGCATTTATTGTCTTGGTTATTTGATAAATATAAATGTGCATTTATAGAAGCTGTTTGAATTTTCTATCTTCACAGGAGGTAATTGAGAGGAACACAGTGCTAACTTACCACACTCCGCTCTCTACTCTCCTTTATATATATTACGTTATCCTTTATATCTCTACAAGTGCACAACTTTTAACTACTGTTTACAACCACGAGCTCTACTCGTACTTGTTATATTCACACTTCACTATAACCAGCCATTTCAATTTTATTGAAATAACAATTGACTTATTCTATATAATAGACCCTAAGTCTACTTTAACGCCTTCACACAAAAAAAAACACAAAGGATTTAAATAATCTAAATATTTATAAACCCTTTACCTTGAATTGTAATATTTTTTTATACGAAATTATTTTTCATTGAAATATATGAATGATATTTTAACAAAAGAAGTTTTATTTGGCGAAGCGGAGTGATTCAAATGTATTCAATTGTATTAAGTAATTGTTATAGAAATGTATGTATTTAATGTAGCGGGATTTGAACCTGTTTCCAAGAGGCCCAGTCCAAACGCTCTGATCACTATATCGTTTTTCTAAAAGTATTTATCTCTCTTTAGTCTAGAATAATACTTTCAAAATAATAAAAATTATTGAGTTAGTTTCTAGTAAATATTGCTAATGTTGGTATTAGTTGACTGGAATATATTGATATTCTGCTTTATAAAGAATAAAAATTTAGAAAAAGAATTAAAAATTTCCCCATTATTCCTAATTGTTAATATTTTGTCTAAATATACCAGATAGTTATATTATACATGGAATTATTATTATTAATCTCCATCCCGCATATATAATGGAAGTCAGAGGTAACTTACTAACTTACTGTCAAGTAAAGGTCTACTGTGGCGAAACTGAACACTGCACTTTGTGTTCTTACCAGAGCAAGGAAATGAAAGCAATTCATCCTCCAAGAGGGAGTCAATTAGAATTCAATCTCAAAACCTTCTAAAATTGAGCCAAACGTACCATAATGTTGTAAGATGTATATAAAATCAAAAATGTAACGATCAAAATAATATGATTATCTCAAAATAATGAAGTGCAATATTACATTAGGAGGGCAGTCTCGAGCCGATGGACGCTCATCGCTTTGTAATCCTGTTTATTGTTTTATATTGAAAGACGCTCGACCCTTAATAGGCTTTAGAGCATTGTACGGTCTTATAAGTGGTCTTTTAATGAGACCTTTTTTAGTTTAGTTTTTTTTTAAATAATACAATTACAATAATACTTACCATTCTTAGCAGGTTGGTTAAGTCAAACTAAATGCTCCTTCAAGCAGAGTCGTGAAAAAGTTACACTTCCATCTTTGATATAGCTAATATTAATATTGTCAGAGACCCCACTATGGTATTTTAAAAGAAATGCAATACAATGCGTTTGAAGAATAACTATATATATATATATATATATATATATATATATATATATATATATTATATATATATATATATATATATATATATATATATATATATATATATATATATATATATATATATATATGTATGTATATATATATAACAAAATTTATTTTAAATATACCATACCATAAAATTTGTCTAATAATGCAACTACAAAAGAAGACGTACGCCTGTAATACTATTATTCAATTAAAGAGCTGGCTGCTACAATCAGAGAACTATAGTAACTATGTATAGTACTATGTTTCTATGTATAGTACCTAAGAAACGGCGCTTATGAGGCGGGCGTCAATAACTGCGACACAGTTTTAAGCTACTGTAGTTATTATCGCTACAAATTGATTTTGTTGCATACTATAATTTGAAAATAAATTATATTATTCTCTTTCTTTTCATAATATTATATAGGCGTTTGGATTTCATCCTAAGTTAATCAAGCGATATACTTGTAGCTCTAGTTGGCGGTAACGGCACTAACGCCGCTATCGTAACGCAGACAACGCCGTTAACAAAACGGATATCTTAATAACGACACAACAAGCTCGCATCTCTCTCTCTCTCTCTCTCTCTCATCTCCGTCCCAGTCCCTCTAATTACATTAAGCATCCATTTTTGTAAGCGCTCGGAGCCCGATCCAATTTCAAACTCATTTGTTAGAGCGTAAAACAATTATTAAAAAACGCCAGTGATTCAACAAGCAATTTTTGCCATTTTACATCACTTAGCGATGAAAAAGTATATAATAGAATCTTATTGAGACTCGCGTACTCTGTCGGCGACGACCCTACATTAAAAAGCTATGAAAAATATTATACGCTTAATATGTAAACATTTTTGTTAGATTAAAAGCAAAACTTTGTACTTTTAAATATTTTTATTATTATTTCATATTATTAACAATATATAAAAGTACAGTTTATGTAACCAGATGTGAAGTGCCCAGAGATGAATATAAGTTTTACACAGTCGATTTTAAAAGTGCCGTGTCCAGTCCAATGAATATTGAGTGCGAAACGATGGACTCTAACTTTTTGTACCTCACAATTGTGTCTGAATTAATAAAACTATTTTTTCATTTTTTTACATACTATATATGTATGCATATTGAAAATAAATTTATTTTATTTCTTAACATCTATTTCAATACACAAACAACAATCTCAAATCAAAATTTAACGTCGTTTCAAGCGGCTGTTGAATAAAATGATTAGCTTGTAACAAAACCGTCTCAAGCATCCATCTCGTTCAGCCCCTACAAATCGCGTGAACCCCTTTATGCGTTCCCGGAATGACGGCAAACTGGCGATAGCGAGATCGACTGTGACGAAGGGTAATTGTTTAGATAGCATCTCTTTGTCGCGTAATGAAATAACGTATTGCTTTAACTGACTTGCCAAATGAAATACTGATGAGGTCTTCTTTTTTTTTTTTTTTTCAAAAAGTATAAATTTCTCAATTTAAGTATATTATAGTAATATAAGTTTGTGTCTCGATTTTCACTCGGAGGAATGAGTTATTCTAACATTCTCTGCTAACTCTGCTAGCGCATCGTTAAGTTACGTCGTTAACATACTCGCACAATGTCTCGAAAATTAGGTAAAAAGAGTAATTTTTTTAAGTCGGACATCTTAAAGAAATTTCTCTCTGCATTCGCTCGTCATTGTTAATTTAAAAATTTGCAAAGTTAAGTAGCTTTACCTATAATAATAAAAATATTAGACATTTTTTGCGTTCTTACAGAATAAGTAACTTATATTATTTTACTTTAAATTATGTTTTTTTTATATTTAAAATCCTAGTTCTTTTCTTTCACCTCTACACTACATTCCGCATATAGCAGGGTATGAGAAATCTTCAAGCCATTCCGTTCTCCACTTTGCGGAACTCAACGCCGCAATCAAAGCTATTCAGTTGGGATTGAAACCACAACAGGCCACCACAAAAGTGTTCCACGATACCATCTTTATTTAACTTCTTTCTTCCTGAAATATATATATTTTCAAAATAATATTCACAAAAACCTCTATTTAACTCAACAGTTAACTAAAATTTAACAGTTGTTCACTCAAATTCAAAGCGAAGGAAATGAAAAGTAAATTATAATTCCCATATCTAATACAGTCATCAACACAGCATTCGCTAAACATGTTATTAGCGAGCAACGCCGCGGGACACCACGATGCCATTCAATGATTCTATTGTATCAATAGGGTTCCACATTTTTTTATATATATATATATATATATATATATATATATATATATATATATATATATATATATATATATATATATATATATATATATATATATATATATATATATATATATATATATATATATATTAAGCTATATTAAGCTTTTCCATTTATATTAGTTCCCTAATATAAATGAAAAAGCTTAATTATCATAAATATTAATTTCAGCAAATTGCTTCAACTGAAAATCAATATTAAATTTGAAAGATGCTTCAAAGTCACGTAAAATACATTCAAGTTTAAACTTTAACTGAATTATTAAAATGTCTGCTGTCTGGTTGTCTCTTCACAGAGTACTTCAATAATATACACAGAGATAGAGAGAGAGAGAATGAACTAATGAAGTTCAGTAACAAACAAATTGTAGTGATATAAAATTAACAATATCACTAATAGTTGTATGTTTTCTATATTATAATTTTCTAATTTAGTTGGAATATATTAAAATATTGGGCTATCTAATATATATTTACATAATAAATAGTTACAATTTACTATGTAAAATATTCATAGAATTTATAGTCGATGTGGTCGATATTGTCACAAAAAGTAAAAACTAGAATAAAGCTTCAAAAGACATAAAAATACATATTGTATGTATTGTATTCAAAGAACTTTTATGTATCAGTGTAGATGTTGAAATGCTACATTTGTTACATTTTAATGTTTTTTATAATTAAAAAAATAATTAAAAAAAATTTTAACCATTAAAAGGAATAGGAATACTGTTCTGTTTAGTGAAATAAAAATATATACAGAACCTCCTAGATGTTTAAGCGTTTGCTCTTCGCTATAAAGCCAGCGGGTGGCGCACATCGCTCTCAGATACTGTTATTGTAATCGAATCTCAACTAACGAGTACAATTACAAAGCATCAAACACGCAGGGGCTTGAGAGGACAAATGTATTACTTTTGAACACAATTTATTTATAACTAGCTGTTATACGAAACGATTTCCACAATAAAACTCGGAGCTTATAACAAAATAAAACTCGGCGTTGAGTTCCGCCACTCTCCGCTTACCCCGCTATATGCGGAATATAACGTGAAGCTTAAATAATATATAAACAGTTATTTTTGAGGAAAAGTAGAAACTTTCGTTGTTACTTATTTTAGAGATGTTGCTTAATAGATTATGGTCCAATGCCTTGACTCTCTCGGCTTATAAAATTACACTCTTAAATAATTGTATATAAATAAATATATGCTATAAGATATACATGTCGCTAGCCAAAGTAAAATTCTATATTTTTATCTTCATTCATCTTCAACATCATTGAAAAGAGAAAACCTTTGGTGAATAGAGAAACCTAAAACCACATCTTTTCTTACCATACCTAAGAAAAAAACAAAATAATTCCAAATAAAATTTTAATGTCAGTCACGAACATTCCATCTGCTAGCATTATTATACATTTAATATTCACAAGTAACCAAACATACTTATTCAACGCTTACATAAAAAACAAGTTATTACAATCGACTTTGTTACTTACTACTATTTCAAACAGCATTATTGTGTGACGAAAACAACAAAAGATTAACCACAACTAGAATATAGTAACGACTGTCTCATTCAGCTCTACATACAACACACGTCCCTCTCTCTCTCCTCTCTCTCTCCTCTCTCTCCCGCCGCCTCGTTAGCAATTGATAAACGTTGTAACACAATAAAAAACAAAATCAACAAAAAGAATTACTTTGACTTCTTTACCATATTAGCCTGTCATACCCTGTCGACTCTATGTCAGAGTATTTAAGCTCAAATTTCTAAGACTTTACATTTCTATAAGTTTGCTTGTAGCTAAAAAGTGCGGCATTTGCACGAGGCGGTGACCCAATATGGCGCCTCGAAATAAAATTCAATTTTTCTATTTTTAATTGGAGGGTCGTCGCTTGAATACACTCATTTGTTTTTTAATGGCGATATTTTGTGTCTGTTATGTCGTTAAAATAAGATTAATGTGTACTTTGGGGTCCATTCGAGTGGAGATTATCAAATTATTTGTATTAGAAGCATTAAATATATGAAATAATGTCAACAGATCAGTTGGAAAGTGATTGAATACAAGAGGTCACTGTGAATTCAATCATGACGATCTTTGATTCTAGCGTTTCTTTACTTGACTTAATATATATATATATATATATATATATATATATATATATATATATATATATATATATATATATATATATATATATATATATATATATATATATATATATATATATATATATATATATATATATATATATATATATATATATATACGCAAATAAAATTGGGAAAATGAAAACTAATACTACTACAACAGAAAATATGCTGAGATAAAAAAAAATAAAAAGCTACACACAATTTTTTTGGAAAATTTTCACTCGTCTCCAGCTCGTAAGGTTACAGTGGTAAGGTGGTTTTTATTTACTCCAGCAACCTACAATTGTGCAATTTCTTAGAAAGTATTAGATTACTGGAATACACTTTTCGGCGACACAAAGGTGTTACACAATGGCCTTGCATTTAGCGTAATCTCTGTTTGCATCGCGGTTTCATTGGTCTGGGAGCGCGGTCTGTCATTACACGCAATGTATGGAGATTTGACTGATAGTGTTGGATTACGTTTGAGGACTGATTACAAATTGTGACATTACGTTCCAATTTAATGATTATATTTAAAAAAAGTATTCAATAGAGAATTTTTTTTATTACGTGTGTAAAGAAAGTATTATATTTTACAATTAATTTTGATATTTTAATTATAATTCATCAGTCAGTCAGTCATCAGATTTCTAGTTCAAAGCTCAGCTACTTTCTGTAGAAAGTATAGTAGTATGGCTGAGGTATACTAATGAAATAATACCATATATTATATATTTACGTAGGCCTAACTAGTAATCCCATGTTAATAAGAAAAAATCAAAATTCCTTACTTTGTAAGTTCAATTCATTACTTGTGCTTGTATAAACTATAAACGCTCTACAAACAAACGTATAACAACATTTAAGTAAAAACTGGTTCTCAATAGGCTTTATACACTAAAATGTAACAAAATGCTACTTGAATCATCTAATCCGAGTAATGGTCATTTCACTAGGCTTCTTTGTAACGGCTCATTGTACATCACACCTATAAGGTAACTTGAGCTCACAGCGGCAAAGCACAGTGGTCAACTTTTATACAAAAAATACTATTAAACTTTTGAAAAGCTCGTGGAAAAAAGTTCTTAGAATTCAAGCGGCATTTGGTTTTGGTTGAGTGCTACCAGAATACTCGTATACAATGAATGTATGAAAAGTTTTTATTAGAAGCTTAATATGGAGTAGATTATTATTCGATTATATTACTTTTGAGTAAAATAATTAAATTGCCAAAGTTTGCTTACACGTGAAAGAAGCGTCCATCTACTGTACTGGGAAAAAAAAGGAAAAAAAGCAGACCATCAAATTCATAGAATTTTTCATTTTAGTAAATTTTCTTCATCCTTGATCTTCATACCACAACATTACTTACACTTTTAGTTGAAATCAACAATAATTACATATCTATTATATAAACGACTTAGAGAAAATTTTGTTCCACAGGAAAACTGTACAAATAAAACTAACTAATTATTGTTAAATAATTCTTTTTTCTTTTTCTCAATAACATAGATACATTTTGTATGCTTTTATTCATACAGTTTCTATTAAATTATATTATAATTGTTAAATATTTAATCTGTTTAATCACCATCAAACAAGCTATAGGAACAAATTCAATTCTACATTAGAAAATACAAAACAGCTAAATAAAAGCTTATTGTTTTCAATTTAATTTTTTTTTTAAATAAGAAAATAAGTAAGCCATAATAGGATATTATCATAAATAGCGTCCGCCTCAGTCCGAGTGCAGTGCGGGTGAAGGATCGCGCCGACGGGGAACGATTGTGATACGTCCGCTGACGAATACTCTCATGCTTAAACGGTAGTGATGTCACACATTATTTGTCGATTGTATTGAATATTTTACAAGAGCAACTGCCGGCACTTCTTAGCAGAATATTTCTTAGACAAGCCGTTGTGCAGTGCGTATATATATCTTATATATAGAAGAGTAACTTGTTTAGTTTTTAGGAGGTGGTAGCGACAAGTTTATTTGACGATTCAAAAATGCTTCCAAAAGTCTATTTAATTTTATTCAAATAGGATATTTTGAATTTAGAAAGGTAGGCAGAGAGACAGTAGAAATCTTGGGTAAGCAAGTTTGCGTCCTTGCCTTAGAATCATGTAATTTGGCAAAAAGTAAAAAAAAAGCTTTTTTTTAATTTTATGAACAACGTGCTCGTCCTTCTCGTTAGCCCATAATAGTAAAATTTTGATAAATAACGTAAATCTCTGCAAGCAATTTTTACGCAAATGTAGGCTCAAAAATATCTTTTTCATATTTAACTGTTTTACATATTAGAATTATCGTAACCATCGATAAAATTATAAATAATTATATCTAGCTCTGCAATAAATACTAACATCGATATCGATAGTTACGTTGTTTGCTCTTCATCACTAGAGGGGCGGGACGAGAGCGCGAAATTGGAGGAAAACTTTCGTAAGGGGAAATGAAATGGGATTGATAAAAATTGGAACCAAGCCGCCCGGACAGGGACGGAATGTATGGCGCTAGCGAGCTAGTAAACGGATTATGTATTCTTTTTTTATATATTTACAATTGTTTTTAATGTTTGTGGCGGGCTGATAGCACATAATTATATTTTAATGAGCTCTAAATTGCGATATTTTACCATATATTTTTTTTACATTTCTTGACATAGTCTGAAATTTAGTTGTTACTTATCGTTTGCGTTTCGCTTTTCATTTTCCAACGGAGGCTTTTTGTATTATCTAGCAGAACCTCAGTTTACTAACCAGACTGAAGAAGTCAAATAATTTTTAAGCTTTATAACATTTTTTTAAGAATAACAGCTGAACTCGTTAGTAAAGATTATAAAGATTATTTCAAAACCAGTAATCATTTGAACATAACATAAAACAAGTAGCTTTCGTTTTGATTGAACCACAACTATTACATGTAAAAAAAAGATACAAAAAACAAATTCCGTCCCTGTATTTTCTGAGGGCACGAAATTCACTTAGCGTCGTTTGTCGAAGCTTTTCGCCTCTTGAAACTTTTCAATAGCCGGGAATCGAGTTCCATCCCCTCCCCCCGACACCTGGCACTGCATGTAACGTGCAGCCAACGTTACTAGTAGGTACCTACCTACCCACGTCTTGGCGATATTAGAATTTATAAACGTAAGGATGTGTTAGGTTAACGCGGAAATTGATACTTCAATCTTCTACAATATAATGTATACTTTTTGGTTGCTTCAAGCAACTCTAGTATTTGAAACGTAAGAAGATATAATCTAATATTAAAACACACCGTTACATATTTAACAATAATTTTAAAACAATTTATAATATATATTATCATCTTAATTCTGAGCTTAATCTTAATACATGGATGTTTCTTTTTTTAGTACGTTTATTAAGCAATTGTTTTAACGAAATCTTGCTGTGGGATGGTTTCTTTATCTTTTAATATGATTATGAGAATGTTGCAACAGCGCTGCTTATAGACAACTTAATCAATACAATAGTACACCATTCAACGTGAATTTTAACATAAAAATGTTCTGTAAATAAAAATCCTGCTAACCTGAATCCAATTATAGAGAGGAAAATTTTGTAAGCTTATTTTAGAGCTAGGCATGGCGTAAATCAATAAGAATATATCGATATAATTAAAGATTTTTAATTAATCAATTGTGCAAATTTACGTCATGCGAGTGTTAAAAAAAATAAATAAAATGTCAAAGTTTGCCAATAACTCTAATGTGCCTAAGTCCATCTTAACACTGTATTGCCTGAATTTCAGGCGTCACATGTTGAGACGCCTGAACTCCATGCTACTGCGCCTGGTTTTGAATAATTTTGTGAAAACTGTTTATTGTTTTACTTTTTAATTGTTATATTATTTTTACATAGAATATAAAAACTCGTAGAAGTATAAGACCACGTATAGTAAACATATTCGCACCCACTTTTTACCACAAACAAGTACATTAAGGACAATACAATAGTGCAGATGATCCCGCAAAGGTGTTAATGTGCAGGGGAGAGCTTTACTGCAGCTTTACAGTGTGTTCAAAAAAAGAAATACTTTTATGTGTTTTGATTAAAAGTATACTATAATTTTATAATTACTTAATAGTTACTTAATAATTTAAAAGCTTATTGAATATATAAATAAAAAAAATATACACTTATTAACAATAATTTAAAAAAAAAAAAAAAAAATCAAAAATCTTTATTGTCTTTCAAACAAAACTTAAACTAGGTTGCGCACTGACACCCACACTAGGATTCCCTGTGTTGTGGGTAATCAGCCTCTTCCCTTAAGATCTATCTTAATGTAACTTAAAAATTATAGCAGGTGAGTAGCGATTTACATTGATTAAACATAAAACTTATACTATATACTAAAATTAACTCTTACATAAATTTACATGGGTATGTGTGTGAGTGTAGGTGTGTGTGTGTGTGTGTGTGTGTGTGTGTGTGAGTAGGTGTTTGTGTGAGTATGTGTGTGTGTGTGTGTGTGTGTGTGTGTGTGTGTGTGAGTAGGTGTTTGTGTGAATATGTGTGTGTGTGTGTGTGTGTGTGTGTGTGTGTGTGTGTGTGTGTGTGTGTGTATGGGTGTGTAGTTATTGTAGCGACAATGACTGCATGGTAACTGGAATACATATTAGTTGAGTACATATATTTATTTATTAATTCTTTATTTTTAAGCAAACTTTTTTTTTTTTTTTAATTAATAGAGATAATGTGTTCTGTATCCATGTAGCTTAGATGGAGAAGCCATGCCTTAATAGTTTTCTTACACATTGATCTAGTTTTGTAAACTATATCTAATTTTGAATTGATTCTGCTATATAAAAAGGGCCCTTAAAATTAAAGGATCTATGTGCAAAGGTGGTTCTGGTTGGTTCAGCTTTCCATTTTAATGAACGAGCTGATCTGGTAGAGACTTCAATGGATTGTAACGATTTTTTATGAAATCTCAAAGCCACAGCTAGGATGTAAAGTTGCCGTACAGTGAGGGTTTGACATTCTTTATAAAGAAGGCTGGTAGAGTAACGACGCGGTTTTTTGTATGCCACTTTGAGTACTGCTCTTTGCACTCGTTCTAGCTTGAAAAGGTGTGTCTTGAGTGCAGCTCCCCAAATAACCACACAATAGCTAAGGACAGATTGGCACAGGGAAGTGTAAACTAATTTTATAAGATTTGTGTCAGCTACCTGCCTAAGCTTATATAGTACATGGAGAAGCTTTCTTGTTCTCGCGGTGGTAGCATCTATGTGTGGAGACCAGGATAGTTTCGCATCAATTGTTACGCCTAGGTATTTTATGAAGTCTACTTCTTCAATTATGGTGCATGTGCAGAAGTTCCATTTTCTATCATCACATTTGTGAATTTTAATTGTGATGACATCATCTGGAGCAGAGTGTTCTGTGATCCTAAAGGCAACGTACTTGGTTTTGTTCTCATTTAAGGTGAGTAGATTGAGTTGCAGCCATTTAGCAACTAGGTGAAGTCCTTCTTCTGCAAGTGTCCTTAGTTTCTTTCCAGCTACTACCATGAAACACAATGGCAGTGTCATCTGCATACGTGAAAACACTTGCATTTTTCAGCTTTATATTGCAGAGGTCGTTAATGTATACTAGAAAGAGAGTAGGACCAAGCACGCTGCCCTGAGGAACACCGAAGTCTATAGCTCGCGATTCACTAAGCTGATTGCCAATTTTAACTTTCTGCTTTCTATCTGATAAATAGGACTTGAACCAGGACAGTACGAGACCTCTTACACCTATAGCTTGTAACTTTCTGATTAGTATTGTTCGAGAGACCGTATCAAATGCTTTCGCGAGATCGAGAAACACTCCAATGCAACACTGTTTATTATCCAGTTTATTAATAACTCGGTTGACTAATGATATTGCGGCGTCTTCTGTGGAAATTTTGGATCTAAAACCAAACTGATTATTGGATAAAATGTTTTTTGACTCAAGGAAGTTAAGGAGTCTCATGTTTATGACTTTCTCAAGTATTTTGGATAGTGATGGCAAAAGTGAGATGGGTCTGTAGTTTGTAACTTGTTTTTTGTCTCCTCATTTGTAGATGAGACATACACAGGCAGTTTTGAAAAGGCTCGGAACTACTCCCTCAGTCATACTTAAGTTACAAATGTGTGAAATGGGTTCAGCAAGTGCAAACTTGTTACATTTTAAGATACGGTTACTTATACTATCCTCCCCTGGAGCTGAGCTAGTTTTAAGGCAATCAATAATTTTAGCAATTTCTTTGGCATTCGTGGGGACAAAGAACATAGAATCAGTGAAATTGCTATCAGTGGTTTTATATTTGTTAGCTAACTCTGATTCTGTCGTACCCATGTTGCGTAAAATATTATTTGCAAGTTTTTCTCCTACTGTTGTGAAGTATTCATTGACAATATTCAATGACTCCATCTCATTTTGGTTGATATTTATTAGCTCATAGTTTGTACTTCTTTGTGGCTTTATATTACAAACCTCTGTTACAACTCTCCAAGTCTCACGTGTATTTCCTGTGGATTCTATTAAGCGTTTTTTTATCATACTCATTTTTTACATTTTGGATGATATTATTGCCATAATTTCTGTATTTATTATACTTTACTTTTAATTCTTCGTTTTTAGGGTATTTACGACAAAATATATGCAGCTTGTCTCTTTTCCTTATTAATAATAAAGTACTTAATTAAAGAAGTACAGACCTACAACTAATTAGATAAAGTTTACGTAAGTTTAGATTAAATATTTAAATAATTTTAACTTTTTCTATCGCCTTTATCGAATTATATAAAGAACAAAAACATTTATTTGATTGTGGGAACAATTAACTTGGCTTCTGATAGTGTTATGCATGCATAACAACAGCTTGCTAATTTTTTTTATATTAGTTTATTTATATAGCGTAATATGTATGTCTCTCTATGTAATATATATATATATATATATATATATATATATATATATATATATATATATATATATATATATATATATATATATATATATATATATATATATATATATATATATATATATATATATATATATATCTAGACAGCTAGTTATATAAAGATATATCTTCTTCTTCTTCTTGGCATTAGTCCCGGCTTTTGCCAGGGTCTGCCTTCCGACTGAGCCTACTCCACTTTGCACGGTCTTTTACATCCTCAGTGGATAACTTATTGGCTCTCATGTCTTGTGTCACGACATCCAGCCATCGCTTCCTTGGGCGTCCGGGTGGTCTAACTCCAGGGACAGACATGTCAAGGCACTTCCTTCCGACATAGTTCTCAGATCGGCGCATAACATGGCCATACCATCTCAGGCGACGCTCTTGGACCTTATCCACTACGTCACGGACCCCAAGACTACCTCGAATGAATGTGTTGCGTATGCGGTCGGACCGCGTCACGCCACACATCCATCTCAGCATCTTCATCTCCGTGACGTGAAGCTCCTGAGTGTGCCGAGATAATGTTGGCCAACATTCGCTGCCGTATATAAGAACAGGTCGGATAATGCTCTTGTATATCAGTCCCTTGAGCTTGGGCGGTATTCTGCTATCGCAGACCACACCAGTGACCTCCCGCCATTTGGCCCAGGCAGCGTTTATACGGGCATGGATGTCGTGGTCGATGCCTCCAGACTCATGCATAACGGCTCCAAGGTACCTGAACTTCTCCGACTTAACGGCTGGCTCAGGCCCGATATGGATGGTGCTCGAGTCCGGGTTCCCGCAAGCCCTGTACTCGGTCTTCGACACATTCAGTTTGAGACCACCGTTCTCAAGCGCACCCTTCCAGGCGTTCACTTTACGCTCCAGCATCAGTCGGTTCTCATCGATGAGTACTATGTCATCGGCATACATCATCAGCCACGGAGGCTGGCCTTGGATGTGAGCCGAGACAGTATCCAGCACTACATTGAATAAGAACGGACTAAGAGCTGAGCCCTGGTGAACCCCTACTGTAATCGGGAAGGGCTTGGTGTCGCCAACAGCGGTCCTAACCACTGAAGCGGAGTCGTTGTACATATCTCTGATAACCTCAATATAGGCTTCAGGGATCCCCTTGGATCGCAATGCCCACCAGATACACTGACGTGGCACACAGTCAAAGGCCTTCTGCAGGTCCAAAAAGGCCACATGCAGAGCTCTACTTTTTTCCCTGTAAGCCTCCATCAAAGTTCTGAGGGCAAAAATGGCATCCATAGTGCCTGATCCTGGTTGAAACCCATACTGAGACTCAGAGACAGTACATTTTTGGTGGAGCCTGAGGCCGATCATGCGCTCGAAGAGCTTCATGGTGTGGCTCATAATCTTAATGCCCCTATAACTACCGCAATCTTGAACACTGCCCCTTCCTTTGTAAATAGGGATAAAAAAGCTCTGCCGCCACTGATGCGGCATCTTTCCAGTATTCAAGATACGGTTAAACAGGTCAGTAAGTATAAGCACACCAAGAGAGCCCAACGATTTCCACGCCTCGATCGGGATGTCGTCAGGTCCTACCGCTTTTCCGTTCTTCATGCGTCGAAGACAATTACAAGTTACGTCACGGGTTATTGGAGCAACAAGTCCGAGGTTAGGAGATAATTCAGGAGGAAGACTACAAGACTGCTGAGTGTTCAGCAGCTCCTTAAAGTAGCTTCTCCATCTCTCCTTCACAGAGGCATGACTACAAAGCAACGTGCCCCGAGAATGCGTCGCTTTATCTCGAGCACGAGCCAGTTTGTATATGAGCTTCTGCCCCTCCACAGTTTCAAGTTTATCGTACAATGGCGACAAACTTTCTCTGCGGGCTCTGGCTACAGCTCTTTTGCTGGCCCGTTTCGCTGCAATGTACTCCAGTCTGTCTTCAGGAGAGTTGGAATGCTGCCACTCTTTAAACGCAGCCTTCTTTTCCTGAATCACCCCCTGCACCTGGTCATTCCACCACCATGTCTCCCTGTCGATGACACGCCCACCCTTAGTAACACCAAGAACTCGCTTGCCCGCCGCAATGATTGCTGAATGAGCTCGATCCCATGCAGTCTGAGCGGTCTCGGTGTTAGTCAGTAGATTTGACTCTCCACCTCCGCCAAGAAGTCGATCTGCATCGGCCCATTCAACAACCACCACTTAATTCTAGGCTTGCGTTTCTCGGCTACTTTCTTTTTCGGAGTAACATTATAGTCCATGACAAGGAGACGATGTTGGGCCGTCAGGCTTTCGCCGGGAATGACCTTACAGTTGGTCACCCTGCCTATATGACACCGTCTAGTCAGCAAATAATCAATTTGAGTTAAGTGGGACCCGTTCTTATACGTTATAAGGTGCTGAGGTTTCTTCTGGAAGAAAGTGTTCACGATAGCCAGATCAGATGCAATGCAGGTTCTTAGAATATTTTCTCCCTCTGCATTGCGAAGACCATATCCAAAACCCCCGTGAACACGTTCATACACCTCAGCGACCCTACCCACGTGGCCGTTCAAGTCCCCCCCAACTAAGACTGATTCTTCTTCATACTGACTGATTCCTCTTCATACTGCTCCCAGAAGGTCTCCTTTTCAGCCGCGCTACAACCTGCCTGGGAAGTATAAGCACTGATTAAGTTTGTGATAACGCCCTCGATCAGTACCTTTATCCGCATCAAGCGGTCGCAGCGACGGTCAACTTCAAGAAGCCCATTCTGAAGCTCTTCAGAAAGCGCTACCGCCACACCGTTTTTGCCTGTAGGTGACCCAGTGTATATAAGGCGGTAACCCTGCCCGATGTTACGAGACTTATTGCCCTTCAAGCGAGTTTCCTGAAGGAAAGCACACTGGACCCGACGTCTCATGAGTACATCTGCGAGTTCTCTGCATTGTCCGGTTAGAGAGCCAATATTCCATGTTGCAAAGCGGAGTTTCCGTCTGGGTACTGACGTCGTTAGCCGTGCCCGTACTTGACACGGTAGCCCTTGCCCACTTATCGCAGGTGTAGGGCGATGTGCCTGCGCGTCGTTTAACGGCGACGCCCTAGCCATACCCAGCTTTTTTCTAAATCGGTCCATACTAGTGGCGAAGTGGTTTTTAGTGGAGCGATTGCCATCTGACCTCCAAACCCATTACTGGGAGAAACCAAGAAAGGAAAGGGAATAAGAGGCAGAAAGACTTGGAGTATAGGGGAGGGACACCACTTACATGGATTGGATAGGGTTATGAAAGTGGTGGCTCGAGGCCCCGGGGTCGCGTACCCGTGTGCCGAAAACCAAATATCGGACAGATAATTGGCTAGACACCCTCTGAGGTATATATATATATATATATATATATATATATATATATATATATATATATATATATATATATATATATATATATATATATATATCGTTATATAACTAGACAGCTCTATCGTCAACTGTTAAACATGATAATGAAGAAAGAACACAAGTTAAAAATATCATATCCTAAACGCGTCATATACTATTTTATATTTAAGTTAAATTCAAAGTAAATAAAGTACTTAAATACACTTACAAAACAATGGAATTAAATTAGGCACATACTCGTATATGACTAGTTCGTAGCAGGGAGTAAAGTCGCGCCAACTTCGCTCTTCGTGTGTTGGTTTAGGACGCACTTCTAAACAACTGAGAACAACATTCCCATACTTTGAATGAGACAGTTAATTAAATCTTACAACGCACGTGTAAACTTTACTTACTTAACAGACAAAACTTTAGATATATTATGTATATATATGTATATATATATATATATATATATATATATATATATATATATATATATATATATATATATATATATATATATATATATATATATATATATATATATATATTTGGTTTGAGCTATACGCGACGGTTTATGATACTTTTTCTCCGTTCTGTTAAGATCCGACACTCACAATATAATGTCTTGAAACTTAAGCGTGAACAAAGTGTTTTGTCAATACCTAGCTCTGCGAGAAGAACAAAAAAAAATATTTAGAATATTCACATGTATACTAACTTAAATGTTTTACCATTTCTTATGTTAGCTAAATGGCTTAATGAACCGACAATTGTTTGAAGATAAATAAAACATAAATAAGCCCTTTATCTAAATATTAATTCACAGCTGGAAAATATTCATAAAAAAGTAATTTTTAGTTCATAAACACTCTGTACATACAAATTGATTCCATATTCTCCGCGCGCATCAAACCGTGAAATGTCTCACTCATAATCTATGACCATTAGGCATTAATATACAAAATGTTACACTCTACCACGAATTAATTCTTTATAAATCCAACATGTAACTACTTACCTTATTGTATACAAAATAAAACACAAAATCCAGAAAGTTGTTTTTGCATAAACCGATATGCGTCACGAATTTGAGCACCTACTCTAGACGGTACAATTCTTAAAAAGTATAAGCTATTTTCGGCTTTATAAGCATAATAATATATAACATATTTGACTGCTTTAATTACTATAGAAGTAACATGTTGTTTTTTGCAATATTTTTCCATAATCCCCATTGAAATTGTTATTAAAGAAATATAACAGCGTGAGGTCGAAGTGTTTAGGAGATTACACGGAATTATGTAGAGCCCATTGAAAATTACTTTTAATGATATTAATAATGTGGCAAATTTTGTACGGAGCGATGTACTCGTATTATTGTAGTAGCTCCCTACTCTACTACTTAGTGGATAAGGCGATAATCTGTATAGGATATTTAAACGTGTTAGTGAAGTTATTTAATATAATACTATCGCATCCATATTACTACACACTATGTATGTGTGCGTTATGTTCAAAACCTATGGGAAATTTAAGTATATTGAAACAATAGAACTTAATATTAACAATCGACACACAGTGGCCCTTTTTACATAAAGAAAATAATTTGGAGTTAAATATAATAAACACAATATTAAAACCCTCTATATAAAGTTATACATAAAATTTCTATAGTTATTACTTTTTTATCTAAGCGATGACAAATGTGTCGTATGTATGTATTTCTTTCAGTTGAAATTATGTTTTAATGTGTGTTCTGTGAATATGATAAGTAATACCCCACACACACACACACACACACACACACACACACACACACACACACACACACACACACACACACACACACACACACACAGTATAGTAAAAAAATATATGAAACAAACACTAATATTACACTACTTAGTTTGTTCCTACCTTACTTAATTATCTTTTATGGCATGTCCATATTATGATAATTACTTTAGTTGAATTTTACAGAGCCGTTAGAGATCTGAAAGCAGTTAGAAGAGGAGCTTGTGGAATATTTCTACTCAAGCTAAATAAGATTCCAGATAATCTTGGATGTAAGTCTGATATAAACGAAACTGTGTTTTAAAGTGTTTCTTCCACCAAAACTCATCTAGTATTAGTTTTGACTGTAAGTCAAATAATTACAAAAACTAAGAAATCGTGAGAGACGCTATACAAAATACATGATTACAATTATTACTTTATTACTATTATTATATGTTTGTCAAATTCATCGATTAAGGAATTTGACCTCTCTAACACCGTATAGCATCTCTACTACACGATATGGACTAACTAAATCCAACGAACCAACTAACTAAATCTAAGTTTTTCATTATTTTGTTTGAGTAATAATTTTTATTATTCCTTGTTTCTTTCCTCTAAGAAAAGTAAAACATCATTCAAACTTATATAAAATTAATAGAAAAAGTTGCTATAATTTAAATGGAAATATATGTAGTTCGCCGGCAATTGTTCCGACTATGTAAAAAGTAAATTAACGTTTTGCATCCGCTTCAAATTAAAACCCGATGAGTCGAGGCATTGCATTTGAGGAAGTAATAAAGAAAATGCATTCAGCATCCTATGTTATTTCGTAGTGTCCAAGTTGTAAGCGGTCGGATATATCTCTTTAACTTTACCCTCCTTTTGCATATAACTGAGTAGATAGCGATACGTACACTACATATCGCTGTCTACTCAGTTATATGCAAAAGAAGGGTTCAGACACTCCCCTTTTCTCTCTTCAATTCTTTTTTAAATATTATTAATATATGATACTTTAATTAAATTCTAACAGTATGTCAAGCAAGAAGCCTTTGATTGCATTTTAGTTTTTTTTACTTAAAATAAAAGGAGAAACGAGCAACAAGACCAAGAACCTTAGGGTGTTGCGCATGCGCTCATGAGCTAATTCTACATTTTAAACGTACGTGGGAAAACGACCAGACGATGAAGCTGAAGGTATCTATTTGATAAATGTTAGTAAAAAATATTGTCCACTAAACAAAATATACATTTGCTATCCAGTATTATAATGTAAAGGAAACGATTATTACACACATGTACGTATTACAAATGCATACGTGTATATTCTGATAGAATACGAACCCCTGACCCCCTGACCCCACGCCACAGTCTGCCGCCGGAGTGACGGACCGCCGCCACCTCTTATGCCTTGTACTGTAAAACAACACAATGAACAAGTGCCGTTAATGCGATTAAGTTCCCATTTCCCGGCGTTCTCTCTATTTCATTTCGTTCGCAATTAGACGAGTAACGAGCTTCTATACTTTATCGTCGATGTTGTTCTCAACTCGCGCTCATTTCATTTTTATTTGTTTTCTGTTTAAAACATTGTATTTATTGCAATTTACTAGTATTTATATATTTATAAGTAGTTGTATAGATAATATTCACCAGTAAACTTCTTTAAATAAAGTTGTCATAAGCGCTTGGAAATCATTTCTGCGTAGAAAAATGAAACGTCAACAGTCGATCATTTAAAATATAACTTTTACAATACTTATCATAACCTTAAATATTTACATGACTATCAATAGTATGCATTGTTAAATGTTGTAGTCACTTAATATACACTTTAATTAGTAATGTATTTTATTCTAAACCTTAAACAGATCGATACTTAAAACCCAGTTTAAGCTAGTGTTAAAACACTCCATTCTTCACTCTCCGCCTAAATTCCATGACATTGCGTGTTTAGTAGCAGACTTGAATGCCGCGCTCTGCTACCTCTACTTACCAGACCCAGAAAATGCAATAATTCATTGCCGCTACTGGGAATGGAATTCAGAACCATCGTGTTAACAGTCAAACACTGTGCCATCATCTCATCTCTTACTATATAATTATGATCTTAAATTTGGATATTGTTCAATGAATGTAAACATTTCCTAGAACTTATTAGAAAAAGTATATTTTCTTGCAAGAGATCTTACAACGACCGCTTACTTATTTTACTAAAGTATAGTATTTGAAAACCATCTCAAGCACAGATTATAGATTACATGTAATTTAGCTTTCAATATAAAGCCGGGAGGATTATAATTTTTTTTAAATATACCTAAAAAGAATCAAAAATTTGCCGCCTTCTTGAAACTAATCCTCGTTACAAATATATCAGTTTCGCGCTATTGTAGAGACGAACAATGTGTTTGCGTAACACTTTGCAAGTATAATAAATCGGCCTACATACAAAATTTAAACTAAATACAACCTTATTACGTATAAATTAAGACATAATCATTTTTATGCGATACCCAAAAGCAATTTGTAAGAACGTGCCAAATAAACGTATTGAATAAAACCGCCAACTAACTAATGCTAACATCCCCTTCGACTTTAACTTCAAGGAGTAAGAACTATAACTAAGAAATAAATCCCACAGTCTCTCCACATTTCTTATGTAATTCCAAATGATTACAAGGTGTTAGATTTGACAATTTTTTGTAAGTTGGCGCAAATCTCGAGAGCTCTATTATAATATATTGTATAATCGCGTTGTTTGGAAACATGTGTCGGCTTGGAGTAAGCTGAAGATTAACACATTCTGTGATAAAATACTTGCCGCTTCAGTTAAACTGAAATTGAAGACAACCAAAATCAAATACAAAAAGCTCTACAGGGTTTTATTAAAAAAGCTTAGCTTTAAAAAAATGGATGAACATGAAATGATAAGTCGTATGTCAGAGTATAAGTGATACTTAGCTTGACGTAGAACTACGTCGTCATAGACATCTAGTAATCATAGTCTTAGTCACCTTACACTCTTGACTCTTGACAAAATTACACGTAATTTCTTACTTATTTTTAATTCCGATAATAATGCAATGTATATTTAATAGTATTATCCAAGATGGCTACAATAAAATGGTGGAGTACCTCAATTTACTTCCTAGTGACATTATGGTCCTTGCCGCCTGATTTTGATGGACCGATTTACCGATATTTTTCAAATATTTTATACTTTAGCCGTTTATTGTATTTCTACGTCAGGTGTTCCAGATCTTTGACTTTTATATATCAAAATATTAATGAAAAATAAACAATTCACAATTACACTAACATTTTTTGTAAAGGCAGAATTTCCTTATATCTTTCTTATTTGCCAATAATATGTATGTCTAGATCTAGTAATATGAGATATTAACGTTTTGTTATTATTTAGGCATTTTTGTCTATAATATGTAGTTCCCAAATGAATGTTAGTTTAGACTTGGACTATAAAAAATATTCAATAAATATATATATATATATATATATATATATATATATATATATATATATATATATATATATATATATATATATATATATATATATATATATATATATATATATTGACAAATACTGGTATATATTTAATAATAACGCGTCGCGTTAAAACAATAATATGTAATTTACTAAAAAGCACTTGTACTTGTAATAAAGTACTACCAACTAACAGTCATAACAACTCAATCTCGAAAACTAATTTCGAAAGCTTTCGCGAAATCGCTTACGAATAATCGCTCGCCAATTAACAGTGCTTATTTCCTTAATTTTGAACGATTGCCCGTTTAAAAACGTTTCATTCCAATACACGATTTAGCAAATGAAATTAGACTCTAAAGTCATTTCTATAAAATCAAAATTGCAATGCAACGTATCTCATAAGACATGCTGATTTCCAAGTCAATTAATGTCAAAGTATTTTAAGCTCTAAACTTAGATAAATAAAGCATATTATGTAATGTACTGACTGATGAGTAGAGTTAAATGGGAAATTGTGAGCTAACTCGGCGACGTCGGAATAAAACAACTCTTTGCGCTAATAATGAGAAAGTATGTACAGAGTAGGCAAGAACAGATGGTAACAAATTATATTAATATTACATTAATTTGTTAAAGCAAGAGTTAAACAGTTACTTCAGTCAAGTTTTTTCTTTTTCCTAGGAATAACTTTATTTTTACTTATTTTATTATTAGACACTAATACTTACGAATCATGTAATAATAGCCATTAATAACGATAATATTTCGGACTAAAGTGAATCTTTTTTTACGCATATTTTAAAGCTGTAACGTTTGTTTGGTTGAACGCTCTAATCTACGGGATATATATATATATATATATATATATATATATATATATATATATATATATATATATATATATATATATATATATATATATATATATATATATATATATATATATATATATATATATATATATATATATATATATATATATATATATATATATATATATTATTTTATTATTAGACACTAATACTTACCAATCATGTAATAATAGCCATTAATAACGATAATATTTCGGACTAAAGTGATTCTTTTTTTACGCATATTTTAAAGCTGTAACGTTTGTTTGGTATATATATATATATATATATACATATATATATATATATATATATATATATATATATATATATATATATATATATATATATATATATATATATATATATATATATATATATATATATATATATATATATATATATATATATATTATATGTATATATGTAATTAAATATATACATATATATATATATATGTGTATATATTTTATTACATATAATAATATTTATTTTCATAAAAATATATTTGTTATATAATATCATGTACAATCAATATCAATACATTAAAAATATTCCATGGAACCAGCGGTCGGAGTTACATCATACACTTGGTATGTAATAACTTTTGGTTATTACCGTTTTAACGCAGGAGCGAAGTCGCAAGTAAACGCTAGTGTAATATAAGATCGTTCTATCTTCTTAAAGCTTAAACATTAATAATAAAATTACAACGTAAATATTACACTATTTTTTTAAGAAATAATCGTTCCGTTATAATAGGATAAGTTATAAGTTAGTTTCTTTAAATTATTTTAAACATTTAGTACTATATTGCTCGAGTTATAATTTATACTAATAATGTTTTAACGATTGAAATATTGTTTCAAATTATTAAATTGATATATTCATTTCTCAAATATTTACAGAATAATGTGTTCACAGAGGGGTACCTCTGTGTGTGCTTTAGTTACTCTGTACACAGAATCAAATGGCAACGCTAACTAAGCGCTTATTGAGGATGCAGACACACACAAACACACAAACACTGCTACTTCTTAACTATAGTTTTAGCACAATCATATTTATATATTAGATATACAGTACCTGTGTGTCAGCTTAAACACATAGCAAAATAGACAAATAAATACCTAGAGCAAGATATAAGTGATTTATGGCGTAAAAATGATATTTCTGTTATTACATATATCTATATATTATTGCTTAGAGAGAGATAAGTATGTATAAAGTAATCATACATATATACTTGTATATCTAAAATACTTAAGAGTTCAGCCTAGACCAATGAATCTGGAATTATGGCAGAAAGGTTATTTTGTATAGAGTAAATGAATATTATGAAAGGAATTTTGTAAAATAAGGGGCAGAGAAGAGATCTTATTACATTTCACACCTTTTTAGAAAGGCCGAGAGAAGTCGTTCGTCGTTCGCTTCACTTACAGTTAAAAAAGCAATTTTCAACAGAATATGTAGTATCATATTAATGTAATTAATATAGAACAAGGAAATTTTGTTAAAAAAAATCTATAATTAATGTAATCAAATCATGCAAATTGTATATTTAAAAAATTTTTATTAAAATATTTGTTTTTATTAAAATATTATTAAATAATAGTGAAACGTATACCTACGTTTTTTTTATCCCGATTTCTATCATCCGTCATATCTAATAATAATTCAGTAATCTTCTGTTGAGAGTTGAGAGATGAGACGGTGACCGTACAGTGAGTGCTGCATACAGTGCCGGTACCGACGTTGTTATATATCATCAAATCGTAGGTATTGCAGACGATGCACAAAAGAGAGATGAATGCTGTGAAGATACTATCTTTTCGAAGTAAATGCGGGGTCAGTTTACCTGCTGGACTCCCCAAGGAAGAGGTTCATGGAATGTCAGGAAGAGCGAGGATGTCACAGAGAAAATGAATGATTTTTTTGTCTGGCTGCTCTAATGATGTATATAGAGAAATGAGAGGAAGCACTCTTTACGCCTCTTTCGCCTCGTTCACAGTCATCAACCAATACTCGCACTGTTAAGTCTTGCATAATATAATTTTATCAGTTTTTTGTCCCTCATTCTCTCGACGTATCCAATCCACCTAAAGCTGAATACATTTTACTTCCTTGTTATTGTGACTTCCTCGCTGGTACTGCCATTCTGTACCTTATCATTGCGAATTGGATCAGCTGCACTAACTCTGCATATACTATGAAGAGATCGCATCCTTATAATATTTTGACTTCTAACTTTCTGTCATTTTATTTTGTAGAAATTAATACAACAAAACAAGCATAAAAACAAATTCTATTTCATATAGAATTTGTTTCATTAAGAATCATATTAAGTTGATATTTAAATCCAAAGTTGTCGACAGATTTAAATCAAAGTTATTATAATGTGATGCTAAGTAGAGTCATGGATAAACTTGAAATGATGTTACGCAAATGTTATTCAAATTTTGTTAATGTCAACTATAGTGACGTTACGTACATCTAGTTTCAAGTAGGCACATACTGTAATATATACGAGTACAACTGTATTCAGCCAACACAATTGAGGCCATACCTTCATAATATCTCTATTTATTTTTATTTTGTTACAAAATTGACAAGGAGTTAAATGATACGGTCTGAATGGTCTTGTAGCCGCTATTATATTATATTATAAAAAAATTATATATTATATTATATTAATAAAAAAATAATGTTATATAATATTAAAAAAAAATTACATCTAAAGTAAATACGTAATTTTTTGAACGTTTTGTATTACTCATGACATTTAAAAAAAATCACAACCGATGTGGAACATATTCCTGCTGTGGAATATGGATGTTGATAATAATACAACTAAACTTCAAATAAAATTATTTATTAAATGTCAAACAATGTACTGCTTATTCATAATTACCTTTTGGGACACATACTCGTACATATATAGTCATTAATTTAACACAATATTGCTATCATAATGTAGTATTATGTTAAATTAACAAAACACATTTAAAATGTTCTTAATACAAGTATATTTGATTGGAGACATCATTGATCTCTCCACAGGTACTCAGATCTGGAGACATTTTTAACAATATTTATGTACAAACGGCGCTTCTGTCACATTCGATCCGTTACCGTCTATTAAATATTTACATAATTCTTAAATGCAATGTATATCCTTAAAATTAAAATAGTAGATTAATATAATTTATTTGCGTGCGGTGCTCAACACCTTATTTCAATAATTATGTATAATTTTTTTTTGTGTTATATATAAGCTAGCGCCATCTTTCGTCCAATAGAAAATATTTTTCAAGTTATAATTTGTTAAACTTTCATAAAATATAAAATAATTTAAAATATTTATATAATTACATTACTTCTATATAGAACAATTTATATTTTTAGAATAAATTGTAACTTATTATTTATTAATATTTAACGTCAAACAAAATTACTTTTAGCGCCATCTATCCTTCAGTAGCCAGTCTCTGTGGTTTCAGTTTCTGTTCGTGTCTAATAATTTCAGCTAGATGTCGCACCGCCGTTTCTATATCATCCATGTTTATTTTGCTGAAAGTGAGTCGCAAATACTGACAGGGCGCGCTTGTGTCGTAAAGAAAGGCATGTCCTGGTACTAACATGAGTCCTCGTTCAAACGCCGTGTGGAACACCTGGAAGTAAACATAAACATTAAAATTACCCGTTTTTTAATATTATTTCATTAACATTTCACAGATAAGCATAGAAAATTTAGTTCATTCTCCTTTCTTAGCCATCCTTTTAATTGATTTCGACCTTAAATACCCAAGGGTGCACAAGCGGAGCGAAATTAAGCTCCATCAAACCAAACCAGACTGAGAAAAAAAAATTTAATTTTATATATAACCAATCTCTCGAACGATAATTGAATACATAATTATCACTTTTGAATTCAGAAACAAACAACTGATATTCATTTTTAATTTTAAAATGTATTATTATTTACTTAAGCACGCTTGGTTTAGCAATGATGTTAAATCGAATTTAGAAAATGTCTCATCATTTGTCCTTTGTAGATAAATCGTTAAGAATTTAGCTTCTAATAAAAAAAATACACCTCCACGTAATTATGACTAATTACAACACTATGCTAATATGCATACAATAATATGAAAATGTCTAGAAACAAAAAAAATCTACATTACGCAACAAATATTTAAATTTTTCTATTTTTCTGTACAAATTCCCAATTCGAATGACGCAACTTGATAAAGTAGTTATTGCTACATCTGTTATTATAACTCACAGAGATTAAAATATATTATAATTATACTTTATTTCTACGTCATACGTAATTGTTATCGTGTTTTTGTGTCGAGTTCATTCCACAGAATTTATACAATCTTACATATTAAGTAAGTTATAAAACAAATTATATTTACTTAAGAAAACTAAATGCGTCACAGACTAAGTGTATTTGAACTACAAAAAATGTAATGCAAGTTTTACTAAGAATTAACAGCCTTGCTTCAACTATGCCGATGTTATGAGCGATTACAAAATCTAGCCATACTCTTCGTTTACGATCTACGTATGTAAATATGACCATGTTTCTCAATTCCGAGCTCAGCTCAATTGGCTCCCAATCCGTCGTCGTAGTGATATGACATCCTTACAGTTCTATTCAAGATTCTTAATATCCACAACTGGCGCTCCCGCTTCCCTCTCCCTCGTGCTCTAGGCAGTCGCTTAAAGAGCAACAAAATATTGCTGCAGAAATCTTATTATGTATATGCCGCATGTTTTTGTAACCAACCCCCCATCCCCATGTTAGCCAGAAAAACCCTTCCCGACAGTCCTTTAAATCCCAACTGAAAAAGCATTTTCCCGTTTTTCTTTAGTTTTTGTAATTTTTAATTAGTATATACATATATAGGCATATACATGTAAATAATATGTAATTTATGTAATAGTGTTTATATATGTATAAATTTGCATATAAGTGATATGTATGTAGATAATATTTATACAATTTTGTGCATGTTTAATTTTTTTAATTGCATTGTTTGTATCCTGTTGTTTGGCATTCATCCACTTCCACTGGTTGGCTGGAAGAGATTTCTTTTAGAGATAAGCCCACTATTGTAAGCAAACTTTTTTTTGTTCTTTTTTTATGTAACAATTAATACATATGTCATACATAAGGTTTAGAATGAAAGTTTATAGTGGAGTACATATTATAAAAATGAATTCTAGAATGTTTATTTTCCCAAGTAATTAACCTACCTGTTTAGTTCGTAGTTAAATGCATAGTGCCGGCGATAATACTACATACATGAGTAGTCTTTAATTCGATAAAAATATATTTTATCGGATTATCTACTTAATGTGATTAACTTACCATATTATAAACATCATCAACCCCTCTAATTCTAAGCCAGTGGAACAACCCAGCTTTAGGTACAACCCAGTCCCCGAGCCCCTCTACGCCGCGTAGCGCAGAGCTGAGAGCGCTACGCCGTAGCTCGTAAAAGGACCGCGTAGAGTGCAAGTGGGAGGCGAGGGCGCTGCGGTTTGAGAGTAGCCGGAAGATGATTGCCTGGAATTACATAATCATGTCGATAAATATATTAAGCAAATTATATGAAATACAATAAATAAAATAGTTAACAAGATAATAGTAATTGGAAATCTCTTTATATTCAATATCTTTCTTGTAGCCTCAGTACTTGGATATTTACTTTTAAATTTTCTTATTTCTTCAATTTTTTATTCAAAATGAGTAAGATGAATAAATGGAGTTAGTAACTATTACTTAACTCTTCATTTAAATTAAATGACCGTAGAAATATTTTCACATTTATTTTATTGTAAAATACCTACCGTACCAATTGTTTCATTCGATTTCGTTAAATGCGTTGTGAGTTGTGTGAATATGAGTTGTGTTCATAACTCACAGTAAATCATTTAAAGTTTAAATTGTATGTTAAAAGAAACCACATTCAATTCTTTCGGCTAATATAAAATAACATGCTTATATTATAATGTGTGTATGTACATATGTATGTACGTATATGCCGACTGCACAGCAATAATATCATAAATTATTTTTCAATAGAATACTCCATTGTATTTATTTATAATATAATCGTAATTTTGTTTCTTATCACACAAAGATACGAATATTTGTCAAAGACGATGATCAGCGATACGCTTTTATCTTTTCATACACATACATACATACATACATACATACATACATACATACATACATACATACATACATACATACATACATACATACATACATATGTAAGTATAATAACACATAGTAATTTAGTGTAATGACATTCCTCTAACTTAATAATTGAACTGAAAGAGACGCCTTGTCTTACCAGAACAGAGAATTGAAAATAAATGATTCCCCAAAGTGGGAATCAAATCTACAACCATCATGTTTAAGATCGAATACTATTCAACTGTGAATTTGACAAAAATCTATATACTTTGCTTGCTTGTACGGTAAAAATCCCTTTCAAATGATCAGTTTATTATTTATGAATTGTTACGTCAATAAATGAAACGTCCTCAACATAATATGAGGACATTGTCGAAGACCTCGAATCGAATTACAGAAGCCTACGAAAAAACACAATAGAAAAAAATAACCAAATATGATTGTTGCATTTTACATACAATAACAAACTGGAAAGATATTAAAATCCATATACGGAATAAATCAAAATGTACTTAAATAAATAAAAAAACAGAACCACAAAGACGACACAAAATGACTACTAACTTCGTTTTAATCCAGGTCTAAAGATAATAAAATAAAACATAGTGATAAATGATAGCGATGGGCTAGCTCCGATACAACGGCCCGCGCCTCCGACGACGCGCGACCTCCACGGGCTGTACGATAAACAGGTTTACGGTCAGGGACCACACTACACGGCTACACCACGAAAATATTAAATAAATAAAAATGTATAAAGTTAGTAGTTATTATTAAAATTAGAGTATCTGGAAAACGAAAACTAAACGAGTCCAAATATCTTGTAGTATTTTTTTTTATGGTCCTCAATACCGCATCGAACCGGGTCTAATCAGAGCGTAACCCACAAAATTCTAGCTTGCTGTCAAACAGCGCCCCACTGCGCCACGACGGCCTCTATTTAATTATTATTTTACACATTAAATAAATAAATAATTTTCAAAATAATAATATAAACCTACATTTACATATGAAATAGACGATGACTTTTATCAGATATTTCTATAGCTTATCTAATAATGCATAAAATAATAATTTCTATGTTAAACTAAATGTTACACACGTACACGTTTGACCATTGAGTGTCGTAGATAACAAAAGGTTGTAGATTAAAATTATTACTTTAATACAATTCAATAACATAAGAAGAGCTCCAATAAATAATTTCTGGTTATTGTAAAAGAAAAATATAAAGAAAAAAATAAGCCCAGTAATTTATAACTTTGTCAAGAACAATACTGTACAATGGTATCAGTGAATTTATTTTCTCGAACACGCCTTAAAAAAGAAGTCATATTCTTTTTACAACATTCCTCAATAAATTCTTCCTGAGGAGCCATATAAAATATAAATGCTAATATTAAAACACACACACACACACACACACTCACACACACTCACACACACTCACACACACATACATATATAAACTGATAAACACAATACCAACCTTCGCGTTGCTGGATAAATAGCGCAATCAACACTGTATAGAACAATTCAAATTCCTATTGCATAACATATATATGAGTATGCGATTATTAATTTACTTATATATATATATTTTTATCTTCTGTATGAATGTAATCATATGCAACTAGTTCAATAATATATATTTTTAAATATATATTTTTTAGTTTCACGTCAAGTTCGAATGGGAATCGAATCTACAACTGACGCGTTAACACACACAGTATGTCGCAGCCTATAAGCCTTTCTCCCACATCCGTAGTGGAATTTGAGTATTATAAGCCCCCAGTGCAAACAGGTACTTTACAAAGTCATTTAGATCTCAATTTCAATAAGTCGTAAATCACTACATATTGAACTTGGCTCATGACATCACATTTACATATTTGATGAGATATTATTACTAACTAAATTAATTGTACCGACTAATGGTTACCAAATGTGAACAATAAGGAAATAATCAAAGATCTGTATTACAGATTATGTATATTTAAATGACATCTCATAATCTCATTGCTTTTTTAGGCTTACGTCACATGAAATGATTATTTACGATGATTCTTTACGTATTTACTTATTTATGTTCAAGTTTACACTATTTTGGGATTAATGACAAAACAAACTATTGTATTTACAATTATTATTTAGATTTTTCTTTATACACATTTCTTGTAATATTTGTTAAATATAATTAAACTTTAATCATTTAGTGATAAACACTGTCTACACAATATTATCTGTTTTAAGCCTTGATTTTAAATCTAAATCAACTAGGAATTTCAACTAGCGACCAGCTCGCTGCTTCGCCGTATAAGTTACCTGTGTTGCGTTCGTTTCGATATGTTATACGAAATAACATTGTATATGTTTACTCTAATATATATATATATATATATATATATATATATATATATATATATATATATATATATATATATATATATATATATATATATATATATATATATATATATATAGTAGCCTAAGTTACTCCTTATCACATCAGCTACATGTGAGTGAAAATCCCGTTAAAATCGGTCCAGCCGTTTCAGAGATTTGCCGGAACAAACAAATTCAAAAAAATGTTATTTTGGTATATGTGCCGTATATATATTCATATGCATGTAGATATGTAACCGGTTGTTTTAAAATTACAAACAGATGCTCTAAATTTATTTATTAGTATTTACTAATAATAAAATAATAATAAAATAAATCTGTCCGGGTATTTATGGTGTTCATAAATGTCCGGTTCATATATGTCCGGGTATATATGTGTGGTAAGCAGAATGTCTTAACACTAGGTGTTCAAGGTCACAAAATCTATTTGTACTAACCTGTGCCAATGTGCAGGAATGCAATATCTCCGCCTGAGCGTGCAACTCGGCGCGGTACAGCAAGGCGCTGGGCGCGGTCATCCACCCCGCCCGCAAGCCCGCGCTGATCACCTTCGACAACGAGTCCAGGCGGATCACTCGACCGCACACGTCCATTGATAAGAAGGAAGGCGGCACTGTCTGGGTTTTTTTAAAATGGAATTATAGAACTATTTAAATACACTAAACTAGCTAAGCTTTTTTTTATATAAATCACTAAGAATAAATGTATGTTTTGTCACTACTTAAACATTTTCAACTTTGGGAAACATAATTTACATTTGAATTCAAATATTAAATATCAACTGTATTAAAACGTCAGAGATAACAAAAATATAATGATTATTTTTGTCGTACAAAATAATTATTCTAAGTTTACTTAGAAATCTTTGTTGAAACATGTTTTAGTGAACAATTTTTACATACTTCTCTTATAGGACGTAAACAACAAGCATAGTGACTAGTCTCTCCGTTTTCTTTTTCACACCATATCAAGACAGTGAGTGTATAACAGATGTCTGTTCAAGATATCTAGCATATATTAGGTATAGTTGTTACTTTTTGTAATTATCTCGTATTTTATTTAAATTTAGGAAAGATAAAATTGACTGAACTGAACTAAATTATCTTTTTACTGCATCACATCAACTTTGTACTCATCTTCTACTAATTCTTCTCTAAATCTTATATATGTATAGATTACTGTGTCTATCAATGAATTCAGAACCGGATTCAGCCCATGAAGTATTTTGAAGGATTTTAACATTTACACATATACATACAAATATATGTATAAAGATAAATTTTTAAATAACTGGAATTAGTTTGAGGTATTTTAATCCAATCAAATATGCTAATTTACGCTATAAATGGCTTGAAATAGTTTGCTTTTGGGCAATAATTAATCATCGTGTAACACTGCTAGGAAAGAGGAAGACAGAATTGAGGAAATATGTACTTTTTAGATAAATACATAATAATTTAAACGTAGCGGGATTTGAATCCGCGCCTCTTGAACCTGTGTGAAAGAAGGAAAATAATTCACTTCATTGAGTGGGGTCAAACCCACGATCATCGCGCGTACAGGCGGACTCTGTTTCACTCTGCCGCGACTGCCTATACCGTTATATATTATTATTAATATGTAAGTATTTGCGCATTGATACAGCCAAGACAGGATTAAATGCTTAGAAAAATTAGCAAGGTCATAGATATTTTAGTTTTACCTACTGATTAGATAGAGAAAATGAATAGTAACAAATAAACTGCTGATAATGAAAGTTATCAAATTTGTATGAGACTACTTTTAGGTACGACGTAGGTACTTGTCTTAATGAACTTTAAAACCGATTAATTATGCTATACTCACATAAAAACTTGTACACGTTGGTAATTGATTCGACTTAATAATAAAGTTATAAATATCCGCATTGGCACAGTTGTTTCTGTAAAATTTGCATTATAAATAACGAGTTCTTAAAGATTCTCTTGTTAGGATAATTAGTGAAATTTAACTGATTCTTCCTTCATTGTACGGATTTTGAAACCATTTAGATGTTTTAAATTTACAATATTTGTAAACAAATTGCAGTTAAACAAAATGTCTTACCCCATCATAATTCAAAAACATATAAGGGTCGTCTTCCACAATCAGGAAGTCGTATTTACAGGCGATCTCATATATCGCCCTCCTTCTTTCCTCGCTGAGTACAGTACCAGTGGGGTTATTGCCAGTGGGTATCAGGTACATCATGCGTGGCATCTTCAAGCCACGAGCCAGTCTTTCATTTAATGTAGATTCTAGACTATCAGGTAGCATTCCATGCTCGTCCTCTGGTATACCGAGTATTTCAGGTTTATAAGGTTTCAGCTGTAAAAAATATACTATTATTGTAGAGCACGTAAATTGCTTCAAGTAAAACGACAGCTAGTTCTCATGTATCCCCATGAGACAGCTATGGCAAAAGACCTAGCAAATATTTTTATTGGTTGATTTCCTCGGGGTCATTTCTACAAAAGAAAAATAGTCTTTTTCAACAAATCCACAACAAGCCTGCAGTGATGAGTAAGCTCGAGGTTTAGTACTTCATCACCCTGTCGCAACAATCACACCAAATGGTTTCATGTTACGTTTTATCTGATCATACAATTAGGAAAAACAATGTTTAATATATTTAAGAAGGTCTAAAGTTTATATTAAAAATTAAAATACCCACAGCACTATGTATCCCAGTGTACGAGTACTCGGTGGTGAGCACGGGGTCTCCCTCATTGACCAGCAGTTCCACACATTGGTAGATGCCGTGCTGAGCTCCATTGGTGACGAGTACGTCGCGATTTTCCGGTAAAGGGGGAGGACGGTGGAGTTCCTGTTGGAACTGGCGGAGCTCCGCCAGGAGGGGGGGAAAGCTGTCAATTAAATATAAAGTAGTATTAAATTATAATCTTTGTTGTATATACGTATAGATATTAGTCAAGTTGTATCTGATTAATTAAAATAAAAAAATATATATTTACTGTAATGATTGGTAAATAAAAAGAATTATGAATTGTGTATAAGAAATACTGTACACTATATTATTGTAAGCATAATGATTTAGTGTCTAGACTCTTTTCAAATGACAGCGAGTTATCTGTAATATCTCCTTACCCTTGTGAAGGCACATATTGCAGGGCAGGTGAAAGGTCCTTTTCCTCCAAGAGCATTTTGTTCCCACTCCTCGTCGTCAGCTCAAGTCGCGTGAAAGGGAAGATGGCTTCATTAGGCATGCCCTCTGCTAGAGATAACATTTGTTTGCCCACTTTGTATGCAAGGGATGCTGTGGAGATAAAATAATTTAAGATGACGAGACTAAATAAAAAATCTCTTAAAAATAGATTATAGATTATTTTTGTTGAGTTGGCTTATAGTGAAAATACTTGAAAAATATAATATTCATAGAAAGTAATACTTCAGGCATGTCTTGCAGCTTTACGCTTTTTCCCGCATAGCAGAGTAGGCACTGCGAGATGAGTGGTGGAAAATTTTTATTTTTAAAATATACATAAGTATATGAAGTATTTATAAATGTTGGCGAAATGTATAAAAATTTACAACACTCGGTCTTATCGCCGCGAGGTCAAAGTGTAACCGTCGTGTGTTCGATTACTTAATAATCAATGTTTAGATAGTAAAAAGCAAACAAATCTTGTATGTTTTTTAAAGATAAAATGATATCACAGGTCATTATATTAATTATATTGAACATTACGATCCATTTATTATTTGTTCGTGCAAAACCCATTTGTTCTCAAAGACTCCAGAAAGCTAAACTTTTTAATTTTCACAATAGACCTAATTGTTCCATTGAGATCATTTAAATTTTTGGAAAAAATATATTAGATATAAAGAAGGTTACAGCCAGGTGTCCCAGAATCTAAAATTAGATTAAATAAGAAAAATAAAATCCGATTTATTACATAAGACTAAAGTAGATTTATCTTATGTGAAGGAAAAATCTAATATAATTATATTTACATTACATACATTAATTTTATGATATTTATAACTATGGGACAATAGAAGCTTCGTTGTAGATTGTAGATCACCTGTTAGATTTTTACATAGCAACTAAAATTGCTCATTACGCTCAATAATTATAACTTGAGATTTTTTTTTGTTTGTTTTTTTTGTTTAGCATATTTATTTTATTTCTACATCATTTTTGGCTAGAGCCTGTGTACCAGACCCTCCTTGAAATTATATATTAAAATATCAATTGAAGATATCCGTCGCGTTAAACGACTTTTGTTATGGGGCGATCGCCATATTTTTTAGCTGGCCATAATGGTTTTTCATGAAATGTTCCAGATCCTGGATTTTCATATTTAAGCGAAAAATGCTCATCACCCTCAATCTTTTAGTAAGAATTCATTTTCTAGTTTTTATAGTTGAGATGTCCTGTTGTCATTCTACATCAGGTGTTCCTGATCTTTGACTTTTATATATTATTGGAAAGTGTATGTAGTGTGTAGTATATTATTGTGAAAAAAGTTTCACTTAATTCCGTCAAGTAGATCCGAAGATGTGTGTTTTGGGTTCTTACATTGCCCTGCGTCATTCTTTCGTAAAAATATTTAATGTTCAGACACAATTTTTTTATTGTCTTATTATAATATAGTATAGATAATCCCTTAATAACCAGACGATATTATCTGTCTATATAATTTATACCTAAATAAATGAAGCTATATACTTCGAACCATATTAAATATTTAAATCTAAGAATTGTCATTTTTAATTAGTTCTTATCAGAATTATTATCACTCAATAAAAGGCGTTCTTGACTGATAGCTGTTATCACTAATTCGTTAACGCGAGCTACGTACATGCTTGTAAAGGATTATATTATTATAAATGGAGGAAATTAAAGAAATTAATATTTTTTATCGTAAATTAAGAGGTATTCTTTTTAGGTCTATCACTAGGATAAGAAGATTGATTGAATATTATTCACTTTTATTTTTCTAGTACATTTCTAGTATGTATATATCTCCTGACTAAACTACGAAGTATTTATACGTTTTTAAATGGAATATTAAAAAAATAATGTACAAAGATTTAGCGTCGCGTGAGAAGGGTCTTTTGGGTACCGATATGTTTTACATTCACGGTGGCTTGCTCGTGTTACTCACAAGTGATGTCCGTTGTAAATCGCGACGTGACATAATGACAATTTCTGATGAACGCTCCATTAAATTATCCGGCGTGGAGTTCAATATATCAAGTTGTTTTAATATATTTAAGGAGAGAATAGGAGACAATAATGAAAAGAGTAAAGGAATATAGTAGAATAGTTCCGCTTTACAAAAGTGGAGATAGACTTGAAACTACTGATCAATTTCTGGTCTTCTACCATCTTTTAATAAAGTTTTGAATACTACTTAATCAACTCACTGATTTCCTAAATAATAACAACTACACTTCTTAAGCACATTTAAGACGCGTGGGAGAAGTCGCAGTATGCTATTGGAGTGCTTTGTGACTTTATTGTTAATATTACATCATTACGGCAAACAGAATGCTGTTCTTGACTTTATTTCCACATATATAAGCCAAAGAATACAGAATTTTAATATAAATATTGTAAAATCAACTAGATCATCCCTAAGTCGTAAAGCCGTTCCACAAGGATCTATTCTAGGTCCCGTTTTATTTGTACTTTATATTAATTACCTTCCTTTTTATGTAAAGAATTTATGTAATAGTGTACTGACAGAAACAAAGTAAACTATGGCAATGTGGACAGTTAAATCATCAAAAAATCTCGTGGTGAATGCTTAAATTTATTATAGCTATTTTCATCGCATTATGTCTTATCGAATGCTATAACGAGGCGGTGCAGCAGAAAGCAATTCTATTTTCACTCTTCAAAAAGTAGCCAATAAAATTGATTTTTAACTTAAGAGCAAGAGGTACTCTGCGAGATAATTTTAAACAAACAGATATTCTAACAGTTGCTTCGCAATATATTTGTATATTATAATATTTTGTTTATATAAAAACAGTGGCATACGATTTTTGATATTATATTTGATACGATTATTTAATAACAATTGTAATATTGATATTTAAAAGGGCAACTGCTGAATTTGTTACCTCTTCTCAGCAGAACTGCCTTTCGAACCGGTGTATGATGGTAGTGACGTGTACATTGGAAGATTTAAAAGTGCTTGTAAAAGTCTAGTTGAGTAAAGATAATTTTGAACTGAAATGAATTGACTTGAATTGATACCCTCTCTACAAAAGAGAAATAGATACCAACTATTACCATATTAGACTTTCTCTTATTTTATTTATCATTAGTCTTTACATTTTTTAAAATTAAAACATACTGAAAGCCGTCGTGGTGCAGTGTTATAGTCAGAAACGTAAACGCAAGTGTTGTGGGTTCAATTCTCACACGGGGGGCCGAATTATTTTTATTTACTTGGCCTGGTGAGTGGACAAAGCGCGGTGTTGAGTTCCGCAACTCGCAATATCTCAAAATTGGCTATTAATATGTAAAGTGAAAGGAATGGAGAGTCTGGACACTAGGTTCCCTGTGTCACTCTGCTGCACTACATGCAGCAAAAAGCGTGAAGCTATATAAATAATAAAAATATGCTAAACAAGTTAAGTGAGATGAATACATTACATTATGTAAGAATATGATTTGCCAAATAAATTTACTTTTGGTATCTTAATTCTTATCTAAATTTTAAATAAGATAAATGGCAAAAGATAATTGCGCAGAATTACAATTTCACGCTAGAAAAATGTTGGAAACAAGTAACTATTAAAATACAATATAAAAAAAATAAAATTTGGTCTTGACACGTTCTACTATTTTACTCAATTACTTTTATTCGGATAAAAGTCTGGGCCGAGCTTGTCAACTTTGTGGTACCAAAGAAATTTTATAGACAGTATAGACAATTTGTTTTAAATCTAACCAGATGGATCTGAGATGGAAGAAGACGGAATTGCCTATGATTGCCTTCGCATATGATTGACTCGAACACTGCGAAAGCGCAGTTTCATAAATATGAGTATACAAACATTTTATAGATACCTAATTTCACTTCATGTTATATGTTAATATTCTTAGTATTATTAGAAATTTTAAAATAGTATTAATAATATGGAAACAGGCAATTTTTTTATATTATAAGTTTTATATTTTCTTATATTCATTGCTATTATTATCAATAGTGATTCAGCGTTTTATTTTATAAAGTATATTAAAAATGGGGCTATTTCATTCCAGTCGAGATATTATGAAACTACTATAAAGCACTATAAAGCACTACTCTACACTGGTGTAAATATTTACTTAAACAGATTTTCAATTACAATTTTAATTTTTATATTCGATACATTTCGTCTTCTTTGCTGTTTGCGGAAAATAACGTGAATGTATTTATTTAATACTTTCATGTTAAGTGAATTTTTCTTTTTATTCTGAATAAAATTACAGAGAAAAATTAAAATATATCAATATATTACAACATGCTAGCATTTTTATTGATTTTAGCTCTGAATGTTGTTTAGTATGGTATCTACGACAGCAAAAGTAGCTTAGTTTAGTAAAAAAATACATATTTTTAAATTTACGCTACATGCAGAATGTATTATAAGTCAAGGGTCTCAAAACAATCAGCTCTCCGCTGTCCGTCTATATCAGAAACTCAACGCAGCACTTTATCACTTAATAGTTTGAAATGAATATAATTGAGGTTTGAACCCCACTCATACATCGTTTACAGTCATACGTCTTTCCACTGCACCACGATGGCTTCCAAATATATATATATATATATATATATATATATATATATATATATATATATATATATATATATATATATATATATATATATATATATATATATATATATATATATATATATATATATGAAATTATATATAAATACTCACTAATTTGTCTCGTCAGCGCCGGCTGTCTGTTTAAAGATCGCTTACTAAGAAATCTGTTGTAGTCTTTCTCATCCAAAACCCTGTATTTATTATTTACACTGCACTGATCTTCTTTGTAGAATTTAAATATATCTTCAACATTGTGGGAATATTTTGTTTTAGTAACGGTGTAAATCGGTCGGACGTCGAGTAAACTTTTGACTAATTTTACATTCATTTTTGATACTTGCGTTGTGACTGCCATTTTAATTTTTTTTAATACGACTATCAATAAAAAAATTGAATACAATTTTTATTTAATAAACTATTATTTTAATTAAAAAAATAATATTATAATAAGAACTTTTTGTAATGCAATCGTTTTGAACCGTCAGTGTTGAAGTTAAAGTACGTAATGAGTAGACGTGGACAGTATAAAGATAATATGCTTGAAATATTTTTGTTAATACTAATTATTGTAGATAGCTCGCTGTCGGCGGTAACTTTGTCAAATTGCGTAAGTGACTGATAAAATTTCTCAATTTTGGAAAACTATGTCAATATTACAATTTATTTTATAATGACCTATTTTTGCATAACTGACTAATGCAATACCGGACTGACCAGACATGCTTAGCTTAAATAAAAATTGAATGCCTGACTAATTATACTCGTATATTAAATAACAATTCTTACTCCAAATAACACTGTACTTTACTTTCAAATAGCTGTTTTTATTTGTTTGTGTTATGCTGATAACAATATATACAATGTGAACTTAAAGTAATTTCCATTTTAGTAAATAAAATGACAAGTTTTGAAGAAACTGAAAACAATATTCTGTTCGACTTCATGTTAGTGGAACGGCGACGAAGTTGCTTTTCTATCCTTTTATATGATGCTGCTCCATCATCTCAGCAAACAGTCCAGCAATAATTCGCCAAAATGGAAACATTCCTCTTGTCCTAAGAGCTCTTTCTTATTTTCCAAGAAGGTTTTGCTACAAGGCGAAAATTGATTTATGTTTTATTTCTAAAAAGCGGATGATAAATGTGTGAAGATTTTCTTAATTATGTAAAATTGCGAAACGCCAAAATCATCAAGCTTCATGAAACATTATCAATTTCTTCCGTTAAAATATTCCCACTCTTCTCCATTGCTGTAGCCCACGTTTCCAGAAATCCAATAGAAATAAGAAACCCTGCTTTTATGTGAGTGTCCGTGTCCTCGACACGTGCACCTGTGCTAGATACTGAGCACATTGATACATACTATGTCTAATGTCTTAATTAAACTAAAAAGGGTTTTTACGTGCTTGCTAAATAATCTCTCATATTAATTGGGACAAAAATATCATAACTTTACACATTTTCAGAACTTTTTGCTATTATATATAATTATTTTTAATATTTTTATCACTTGAACACTTCTTAAACATAATATTCTTATAATTTGATGCCAACTGTCTATTTCTATAACATAATCGTGTTACATGCGGGTGGAGGGTAGGCGCACTTATCTTTTTTGTACCGTACAATCTCCTTTGTGTGTTCTCCATTCAACGTGACATTGGCTACGTGACATTGTGCTCAACTGGCATGCTCCAGAACAGAACAGAACAGAACAGAATAGAACGTTTACTTAGAAAGATTTATTTATTTTATATGAAGGTTAAAGATAAACATACACTGTAAATTATATAGAGTATATGTTTATCTTTCATACATATCATTTGGAATAAAATATCTATTTGTAAAATATACACCTTAAACGTTGACTTAACACGTTATTCGCAGAATTATTACGAAATTTTACGCAAAAACATATATACAGTAATACATATTTATATAATAATAACAAATAAAATATGAAGGTTTAAAAAATAAATTACGTAAAAAGTATAAATAGTGTTTATACAATAAAACTCACGTTTTCATTTAGCGTGCAACAAATGATAAGTAAAATAGTTTAATAATTAAAACAATAAAAAAATGTGTATCAGTCAAGCGCGAGTAGTACTCGCGCACCGAGAGTTCCGTACCAATTTAGTGATTATTCCACTAAGGAAAATAATACTTATATAAATTGACAAACTTAAATTTGCGGTCGTATCCACTCATCGTTCATGAAATTAATTACAAATATAAGTTGGTAATGATTTCCTTGTGTTTAGATTATAAATTATAAATTTTGAGATTTTCTCCTTTATATATACGATATGAAATGAGTTATAGCATACTTTGTAATGTTTTATATTATATATGTTATATTTAAAGTTTTATTCATATAAATATTATATATTTTATAACTCTAGGTCAACGGGATAACCTGTAGGTTTTATTATGCAATTATTTTCATACAAAACAAAATAGCATAAACGCTCATATCTTTTGATTACGTCGACTTAGTTTGTTTATTTCTGTGCTTCAAGATGCTATCGATCGGATATTTGATTATTATTAGGGATGTGCCGACTAGCAGACTAGTCGGTTGTAAGGAAGTCAACCGACTAAGAAAAATATTCGCGATGACAAGTCTTTACTGCCCTACTAGTCAGCTTAAACATTCAAGGCAGACATTAGAGGCCAAGAACATATATGCCCAAAAAAAAAAACGATTGTTGACGTTATAAATGTACTTTTTAAGTAATTTTAGAAATGATTTACTTTTCAAAGTGTCTACAACTTTTAATAAAAAATAAAATATTAAAGCAATCAAAATTTGTATTTAAGTAACACATTTTATCGAGAAATACAAACGAATTAAGATGCCAGATAATCGGCGCTTTTGGCCGACTATTCGCCGACTACAATAGTAGGCTAGTCGGAACATCTCTAATAATTATTTCAGCTTGATTCCTGCACGTGATTTTGACAAAGCGGTCTTGAATGGAATGGACTGGCAGATATTAGCCTGTCATTAAGAATAAGGTTATCCTATAAGGGTTTTTTTTTCTTTTGATGTGCGGAACCCTAAAAAGATATCAAATATCGTGGTTTTTAATTTTACTTATAAGTTACTATGACTTATCAACTTGAATATATTTAACAAATGCACAAAATTTCTCACAAAATTTCTCACAAAGTACTAGTAGAACAATAATCACAAAATAATTATTCTATGTATTGAAATATTTCGAAAGGTTTTAAAAGAAAAAATATTGTTAAGATATTTTACATATATTTTTTATATATTTTTTTTAAGGTTATTAAGAAGTTAATTTACAGTTACGATTTATAATTAAAAAGTTTGGAAGTCTGTGGCGAAGAAAGTTCACTTCCTGTAGGCGTCGCCACTGTGCTGGACACGGGGAATAACCTAAACAAATAGAATAAAATTAGGAATATATATGGAAAATATGAACATGTTTAACGATATAAAGTATGTAAGGATATTTAAAACTAATTTTAAAATAGAGTTTTTCATGGTTTTTTGGAACTAGAAACTGTAGAATACAAAAATATTCATTAAATTTAGAATAGTACGTAATTATTATGACCAGTAAGTCCAATTATTTAAATAATATATATTCATAGTCCTAAACTTGACTGACAAATAACAATTTAAAATATTGTAAATAAAAATAAAGAAACAGACAGCAAAATATGTTGTAGAAAAAACTATATTGGTAATATTTTGTCCGTTTTCATCATGTTCGTGTCAAGATGACTTAGAGATAACTACAATACAATGACATTGTGGAGGTTAACGAACGATGTTGTGTTATGAGTATATTGTAAATATAATGTATCGAGGCGGTGACGTCATTTATATTTATTATTCATTTATTTTTTAACGTTGCATGCTAAATTGCGAATCTAACGCCTTGTCTCGCCGGATTGGAGGGGGGATTAAGTGGGTAATTTAGTATTGATTTATTTCATTTCATATATAAATGACAACTCTCTACTCTCTGCCAACTATACTATATGTGACGCTCGAAGCAAACGACAAACAGTTCCTACCGCATCACTCGATCACACTCCGCCGTCAAACGATCAAAGGAAGGCAGCGGCGCCGGCGCAGCGCTGCGCAGCGACAAGTGCGGCGCGCCCGCGCTCACCGCCCAGCGCGTCTGCGGGTCGTGTGAGTTAGTGAAGATAGAGAGAAAGTTCACGAAAGTGTTAAGACACTGAGGAAAACGAAAATAATTTATTCTTCCCTCATGAGAATTGAACCCACAACCGTCGTTTACCCCGTTTACTGTCAGACCTTATGCCGCTGCACCAAGAGGGCCCTATGTAAAATGTTGTATCTACAATAATGAAAAACGTTCCTTCTATAATACTTACAGCTTCTTTATCATTATTCATTTCATATAATTTCTTATTCAAGTCATGCTTCAAGCCTTGCATCAGGATGAAATTTTTTTCTAAAATTCCTTGAAGACCTGATAAAAGAACAATGTATGTACGGTGACTACTACTACTGCAAAATTTTACTATAATAAAATATGTAAAAAAACTATATGTTAGTTGAAATTTTGTTGTAAGTTTGTTTAAATTTTTTGTTAAAAATAATTTTATTTTCTACTTTTTAGCTTTTTGTTTAAATTTTTTCTTGGTCACTGTTGAATTTTGGCCCCGATATTCTCAAATAGGTACCAGTAGTAGTGTACCAGTGGCGAAGTATAACACGATTCCATCAGGTTACTTTTTGTAAATCTTCATAAATAACATAATGAATGAAAACATAAAAATGTAATAATTAACTAGCAAAAAATCCGACTATAGATTAAGCAAGCTATTAAAATTATACTAAATAGTTTAATTCGCAAACATAAAATTTAGTTATTTTTTCTTATTTACTTATTCTTTTAAAATATTTTTTTATTTTTTTTATTCGACGCCGTCTTCCCGTTATAAAAATACACTCTTCTTCACTGTAGCGTACAAATATTATAATAGCTCTTAAAACTACGTTCAATCTAATATAAAACAGATAATTAAATTCTCTATAACTTGATCAAACTCTAACATACATATACACATACACTTATACGAGGCCAGCACTAAGATATGACTTACCATACAAATAAATATAATAAAAATCCATTCTTAGCTGGGGAAGTAATCACGTAATAATCATACAAAAAATCAAACAGTCAACTTAAAAACCTCCTCTTGTTTTTTAATCTTTAGTATACACAATAATACGGGGAAGCAAGAATTTGAAGTTGAGGAATTGTATCTTACATCATAGTATTATAATAGCTTAAAATAATTATAAAATTTTAATGTTTCAGTTAACGTTCTAATTTATAACCTGCTTTTTCCAAAAGTTGATCGAGATCTTGCAACGGATGTTCAGCCTCGACCGGCGCAAGTAGTTTAGTAGATGGCGGCGACCGTACAGGTTCACGTGTGGACGACAGAGGCTCTGTATGTCATTTTATATATTAGGTATAGTTTATTTAATTATTGCAATATATAGTGGTTCGCGCTCTACCACCGATGTGTGTGCATTCGAAGTGGGGGCATTCAAAGACCGGTGCTCGTACCGAGTGGACTTGTCTGTCCGATCACAAAACTAATTTACTTTGAAAACTGTAACTTATAGTTGTCAATTTATTTAAGTAAAATAAAAGTGTTGAGAATCAGAATCAGTTCATGTCTTTGCTGCTTGAATTCACGCACGATGTTCAATCCTGAAGAGATAACCAGCCCAGTTCTGTTAGTCTAGTCAGAGCCGACATACTTTATGTTACTCGTATTCTTATATAGGAAATAATATACCTACTTGTAAATGTAGTAAAGTAATAAAAAAAATTGATTTTCATACCCATTATATCAGCAGGCAGTTCCCAAAAAGAAGGCCGTCGTGCTCTCAGCGTGTCTCTCGGAGGAGGCAATAAAGTTCCTTCTTTTTCTTTTATAGAGATTATGCAGACATAGTCGCAGCATGTTACTAGTAGTTCTGAACGATCGAAACGAGTACCTTCTCTGGAATTAGTAAGCAAATACAGGATTGTACAAGTGTATAGGAATTACCTATAGGTTAGTCCGACCTATTAAACACTATGACGTATTCAGAGATAAAAATAAGCTACTGTACGTACGCTGTGTACGAGACGTAAATTCGCAACAAAATTTCGAGTGATGAGTCAAGTTGGAGTCAAAATGTAAGAAATTTAATTTATTGAAGACATTTTACTGTTAGAGAATTATTTCCATTCCGATTCCCCAGACCGGTGAGACAAAGCGCGGCGTCGAGTTCCACGGAACAGGTAATAATAAAGTTAAAGTAAGTAAATTCTTACGGATCTTCTTTCCCTCTTCCATTAGTCATGTGGTCTCCATCAGGTTGCAGCAGCAGCCCCCCGCCGGAGGCACGCCGCACACTGGAAGAGCGCCGGGACCGTGCTGGTGCATCTTCTGGTAGCTGCTCTGTGGGAGGACCTTGTGGGGGAGATGATGAGTATACTTGTAGGATATCTAGGATAGCTTTATATTAATGTGTTAGATAGGTATTCAGTTTGTACATTCTACTTTAAAATACTGTTACTTTGGTTTATTCGGCTCAAATATTTAGACTACTAAACTAAGCGGACATTATTTTAAATATTGTGAGGACACAGGATATATAAAAAACAAATACGAAATATAAAATTAAATATAGTTTGCAAACGTGGACTTATTTATAATAGAAATCTCTTCCATCCAACCAGTGGTAGTGGATGAGCGTCAACCGAACAGCGGAATGAGCCAGTGCAAGTTTAAGATAAAAAGATAACAAATATATACATAATATACATTTGTACATAAATATACCAAATATATACGTTATATAAAATATATACATATACATACTCGTACTCGTAAAAAAGAAAATAATGATATACAGTTTGTATGCTCATAAAGTAAGTTAATTGTTCTCACTATCAAGTAAATGTTTCTTTAATTAAAATTTAAAGGAATATTATTATATAGAAATAGGTATGAGTTTTTTTTGTATGGGATTGGGATAGAGGAGGAGGAAAATATAATAAACCAAGTTATGTTATTCGTAATAAAGTTAAGTTATTATGAATTATCCACTATAGGGATTGTCTTACCAGGATGTATGCAATAAGCTCCAAACTCCACTTTCTTTCCGAGCACACCAAGGAAGGGAAATTTAATTTTGACAGTTTGAAGAAGACATTCTTCATACAAATCCCAAATATGTAAATGCTGAAATGATTACGTTAATATTAGCTTTGCAAAAAATTTACCAAAAGAATAAATTATGTTGTTATATTATTGCTCAAATACTTTCTTTATTTATTAACTATTATTATTATTTATTATTAACTATTTATTATTAACTTTCTTTCTACAGTACATGTGCTATTTTTTTGGACGAAATTTATTTTGAGACCAAAACTATCGATTGTTACAATATTTTTTTTCACTTACCATCTATTTTAAGTATTGTTTTAAAAATATTAGGTTAAGTTAAACTTTAATGTGTGCTAATTAACGATAAATTACAGTAAGAGGTTTCTTAACTGTTCCATGACGGCTTAAGGGCCAAAATAAAATACTCACGCAATTACTACAAAAAGCAACTACAATATCCAAGCTAGCGACTACAGCGACGTCCAGCACGGCGGCGGCGGCGGGCGCGCGAAATGCAGAGAACGGAGACCCTTGAGGACTCTCCCAGAGACGCACGACACCGTCCGGACCGCCAGTCGCCAGCAGATGCAGGGACGGGACCGAGTGGAAGCATAATACGCCCTGGAAAATGGAGGAAGGAAATTTTAGAATTTATTTAAGAATTAAGAATTAACTTCAGAGAAATTATTTTCTATTAGAAATCATTTTTTCTCAGCTCTCACGGTGGTATTAATAAATATCTACGGGGATTCCCTCTCAACAGCTGAGATACTTGCAGATCTGTGTAAAAGGACTAAACGCGACGTCCTGTATGTCTAAGAACCAAGAAGAAGAAAAAAACCATCCCAGACATATCTTAGAGTAGTGTCACACACGTAAACTAAGAAAGCGCAATGATTGTTAAGCTAACTACATGAAATGAACCTTTTTTCTGTGATTCAGAAAAAAGGTTCTTCTTGTGTTCTTCGATTCAGAAAATTACCCACAACTTCCATAACCTTTAATATAACATTTATACATTCCATATCATCGCTAACCCTCAAAAAATAATCTACACAATATTTGAATCTGAAGATATGATAAAGTATACAGCGAAACATCTTGTTTTGCAACTTGTGATCGTTTGTACAATTTCACAAACATGTCAAAGTCGACATTTTCTTCTTCATCTTTTATTGACACGCACTAGCTCACTATTCAATGTAAAGCCCAATTAAAATCTCCTGTCTGTCCTCCCAGTGACAGATTAATTTTAAATATTAATAAATATTATGCTTCGATTGGGTATTGGTAAGTTTTACTCAAAACAATGTATGCTATCTCAATATATGGTTTCCATTTATAATATCTAACGCAATATCTAAGTTTTTTGATATCTTATGGATACTTATGACGCGTAAAATGAAAACAAATATATGGGGTTTCTTGCTTAAAATAAAAATGTATAATTAAATTTGGTGCAAAAAGCAAAACGCCAACGGCACGCGGTGTTCCCAGGCGGTCACCCATCCAAGTACTGAACGCGCCCGACGTTGCTTAACTTCGGTGATCGGACGAGAACCGGTGTGTTCAACGTGGTATGGACGTTGGCGACAGTACTTCTAAAATACTACAATATATTTAATTTTAATATCTGTTAACAAAATGTAACACCATTAAACAAATAAACAAAAATCACAATAATGGTGATTTCAAATCCCATTATAATGTTATTATGTTAAAATGAACTATTGCATTGAAGCTGAATACTTAAGAATCAGCTTTACTCTTCCACCGTATATCATTGTAGCAGCAGCGGATAAACGGATACTCTTCACTTATAATGAATATACTATATACTATTATATTTTAAATACTGTTTAATTTTTGAATGTAACAATGATGAATTATACTAAATTATAATCGATTAAGTGTAATGTAAAAGACCGTCGTGGCGCAGAGACACAGAGTAAACGAGACGGTTTTTGTGGGTTCGATTCCCACTTGAATTATTCTCATTTTCTTCGCTCTGGAAACAAGGCAAAGCGCGGCGTTGAGCACCGCGCCTTGCACGCAATGCCTCGAATGGCGGAAAGTGGGGAACGGAGTGTTAAGCACTAGGTTCCTTTAACCTACGATACAGGGTGAAGCTACGGGATACAGCGTGAAGCTAAATAAATAAATAAGTATTGTCATTATATCTAAATATGCTCAAGGATTACTTTTGAAACTTCGTTTTAAAATAATTTATGTTAAAATTCCAGTAGGTACGGTATTTTCGAATATTTTGATAAGAAACGCTATAGTATAATAATTTATAATAAACATGTAAATTAATACTTTTATTAATTAATACTTTTATTTTAGTAAAGTAGTTTTTTTTTTATTTATCAAGAAAATATGTTGTAACTGTTTTAATATAACCACTTACAAGTGATTTTAATTAACTTTTAAATCGTTAATTTATACTCAATCTAAGGTCTTCAACTATTAAAAAATGTCTTTAAAACTATTAAAAATTTTGTCTTAACAGGCCAAATTAAGTATATAGGTCTTAAGGATAGTCTGCCAAAATACAAAAGATGTCTTCATCTTATAAAGGAAATATATAATAATAATTCAAATGAAATCAAATAGCAGCTTTAAACTAGCCCTGCTTTTACTGTATATGTAAGTTATTTTTAGACGGTTCGCAATATTAGCCGAAAAGAGGAGGAAACACCACCAGGCCTGCCTTAGCTTGTAGGGTATGTATGCGGTAGGACCTGTCGCTCCAGAATAGGCTTTTATAGCGGTCAACGAAAATGTTCTTGCAGTAATACTTAAATCTTGTGTACACTATATACAATATTATTATATATAATTAACAAAAGAAGTAAAAAAAAAATTAAATAATATACAAGTTTTTTGTTAACTGAGATTACCCATAGGCTATATATAACTGTGTTATATGTCTAATGATAAGATAAGATATAAATGTCCTTTGAAGGTCATCTTAATTAAACTCAGATAAGTTTTTATTACATTATTATGAAAATGTCAACTGCAATTGTTTTCGTTTTTGTTGATATTTTTTATTATTAACTTTATTATAAGGTAGCTGTAAATAGTAAATAATATAAATTTTTATTGTAGGTCCACATATTTCTCCTAAATAGCAGAGAAGCCGGAAAGAACATAGTGGTAAAATACTTCAATCTCGTCTTACGCCCAATCTAGAGCAGCGATACCAAACCCCACGCCACACATGTCCTACCAGAACAGGATAATGACAATTATTCATATATACCGTAACATTAAACGCCATATATAAAGACAACAACAACATATCGTAACATTTGGCGCTCCGTTCTCTCAAGCTACCACACTGGGGTTGTATATATTCAAATATATGGGATTAAATCTTCAACTAGCGTACGTATTGTCCAACACACACCTACAAGTTATATTTTCCTTAAAATTGAATACGTTAAACAATAGAAGTTTATTATTACGAGATGGAAGCAATTAAAGAATCTCTGACTTCGATGAACGAGATGTTCACTATAAAAATGAACGAAGTCCAGCAAGATTGACATAAATCTTTTACTATAATTACATCTTCATTGGCATCTATTATCGCAACTTGAAAAGTTTCACTATTTCTAGATTGAATATTTTACAGAGCCAAAAATAATATCTCCGTCGGATTCACTTGTGGTGCTAATAATGAATCCAAAAGTCCTAAGTTTAGTTAGGATAAGTATTTTTCAAAATGTAGAATAAATTAAAATGCAAAAATATTTGTAATACTCATTTCACCCTCCAACTCCAGCCATCGTGAGCCGGCTAGTAGCAATTTAACTGTTTACTTGCCGTCTTTATTTTTTCTTTCGAAATGACATTAATGCTGTTGACCGCAAATGGTCTCTGTCTCGTCCCCAGCTCAAAAAATTGTACATGTGACGGTCATTGATCGGCGGGAGTTTACTTGTCGTTTGTCAGCTGGTGTCATATATAGGTGTCATTCCTTTTGGTTTATGTTACTTTAAATTCTTCTACCCACATAAATACTGTTACACACCGATCACAATTTTATGAAACTTGTACCTCTTTTTTAGAATTCTAGAAGGAAACTTTTTAAAATTACGATTAGATCACATGAATACACAAAAACATAATGCTATCTATACATGATGTAGGAAATAGAAGGATATATTTAATTGTGGCCAACATACACTCAATTTTTTAAAACTAGTTAAGCACTAAACATATACTTAAATAACTCCTCTATTAAATCTGCTTGCTTATGGAACTCCCCTCCTGTAACAATCAGGCCAGCTAAAACTTTACTGACTTTTAAAAAACGGCTTAAATATTATTATCTAACGCCCTAAAAATTTAATTGTGTCAAACAAAATAATAAAACATATATATGTGTATTCAAGTTTGTAAATATCTATGTATCTATATATTTTTGAAAGTATATGTGTACTACGTATATATACCTTAAAATTATCTATGTATTCATATACAATGGTATAGGGAGGGGAGGGGTCCCATTCAAATATAAGACATATTCTCTCTTCTACTCCAAGATTGCATGGAACAGATCGCTCGTTTATCTATAAGGCTGCTTATTGTGATATGTAACTTAATATACAATATTCCTTATATCTGTACGTAGTAATCGGTGTGCAACAAAGTGTACTTTAGTTTACTTTACTTTGTCTGGCTCACTGTGATATATTTATATTGTTTTTGCACTTTATTATCTTATAAAATATTATTTGTCTTGTTTTATATTTAGATATCAAATGTCAAATCAACAGGTTTCGCTCTGACACTAATAACCCCATGTCATGTTAGATATTAAGAGCTATGCGTGAATTGTGAAGGTAACTAGAGTTCTTTGATTTGATATGATTGTGTGTGCGCGTCTGTGTGCGTGTGTGCGTGTGTGCGTGTGTGTGTGCAGTGTTGAGTTTTCACCGTACAATATTATTATTTCAAATTGATCGGTAAATGAATGACGGTATTTTTAAGACAAGGTTCTAACTGCCCAACCTGCTACATGTAAGTGATAGGCAGAGGATAGAGAGAAAAAACTCTGAGTCAAACACAACAAAACTTCAATGTCGAAATTTTACAAACATCGAACAACTGTAGTGTGAAGTATTGGACCTGCCCTACAGTCTGTGTCTGCCAAATTATATCCGGGAATTTAATAAAGCTAAACGGAATACATGATTAATAATAAAAGATTTATTACTCTCTGAACACGGAAGACATAGTCCTCCAGCATCCCAGAAGTGTGCTTCGCTCTGACGCTGACGCCGGAGTCCAGCGCGCACGACAGCACTAGGTCAGCGGCGACGAGGCGGCGCACGGACCGGGCGTGCGCCCGCCGCCACGTCGAGGTGGCGCAGTAGGATGTGTGGGGAGGAGAGGTCAGCTCCTGAGGGTTATTGGTATTTAGCAATAGCAGGCTCGCCTCAACATAATTAGCGATATTAGCTATTCATTTTCGGTTTCACTAGTAGTAGTGTTTTAATAATTAATACATAAGTATGGTGAGACCAATTGAGTGCGCTTATGACAGTTTTAGCGCTTTAGCTTCAGCGGTAGTGATGTTCATTTAACTGATTACTATACTGGTATGGCGATTATTCTCCACCAACGTCCCCGGTGATAGTTTCCCACATTACTTATACAAACATTAAACGACGAGGTTATGTATCATTCTTATAACGCTAATAAGGTATATAAATACATTGTTTATCAACAAAAATTCGCAAGTCACGTATTAAGAATAAAAAATCATTATTTACTAAAAGATACATAGAAACGATATATTTATATCTACATTTTAAGCAATGTAATTTTCTTAGATACTTACAGCCTTCAATATTATTGTCTTTAAATGTATAACTGTCTTTGTGTCCATTTTATCCTGTTACAATACTTATTTAAACTACAGTAGATATTCGATTTATACAACCTAAGTTAAACTATCAAATTTAAAAACAGGCAAATACTTCTAAAATAGAAAAATAATGAAAATCTCCAAGGAAAATGTAATTTATTTTAAAATTGTACCCAATGTTTCTAAAATGGATGTAAAAGGCTTATCGTATCTTAACACAAAATTTTCAAAAGCTCTGTCTTCTTTTTTGCTATAAAATGTCATGTTTACCATCCAATAGTAACAATTGATACTATCCGGTGATTTCACGTACAACAGCGACACTCTGGGCTGCAGGAAACGAACGCGCGTTATGTCGCCGCGCTCCGTGCCGATGAGGAGCACTGAGTCGGTGGAGCCTGCAGCTGGTGTGTACGCGAGACACTGGGAATTAATAGATTTACTGATTTATCTCAATTATTAGTAGATTTGCATAGGCAAGGGGAACCCAGTATTAGGACACTCTTATACTCTATACCTTACAAACCGCCCAATTTTCGAGACATCACTGTCCTGAGTGGGAATCGAACTCAAAACGATCGCGGTTATAGTAAGAATCTGTTCCTATATGCAGTTGTAATAAGATCATTTCACAGATATATTTCTCTATAGTTCAGTGTACGAATGCAAACACGATTGCAATTTGAATACTAGACGTGAGGCAAATGTTTAAAATTGTCTTTTAGTTTTGCTTAATTGATACCACCATAAAGAAATTAGAACCTTTTAATTTATTCTCTACATTTTATTTTACTTTTTATATTATAATTGTTGATTTTACTCATGTTTTTGCTTCTGTTTATATTATATATAGTAAATATGTTACTGTGGGTATGTGGGGCAGTCCGGTGATGCAGTACAGCGGGCAGTGGTTGAGGGTGGTGACGTCATAGATGGTCACACTTCTGTCAGAAGCTGATAGCAGCAGACACTGCACGTCCTGTAGTGTTTGATTAGTCCATTTCACTTATTCATTTTTAACGATTTATAATTGAAACCATTATCATTAAAAAAGTATTATATAGTATTATAAAAGTAGTATAAATATATATATATATATATATATATATATATATATATATATATATATATATATATATATATATATATATATATATATAATATATATATATATATATATATATATATATATATATATATATATATATATATATATATATATATATATATATATATATATATATATATATATATATATATATATATATATATATATATATATATATATATATATCGATCCTTCCTAGTTTACACTGTAAAACGGTAAAAAGGCAAGCATATATTACTTACTTTTCCAATATGACTTTCAGGAAATTTAATAACTACTTAAAATTTAATAACTTAATAATAATAACTGGAAATTTAATAACTCTTCTGGGAATCAATATGTAAATTTTTAGTTCTCTACGACCATTGGACACTTTGTAATGGGAACAGGCCTTTTTTATACGCTATTGTAGCGCAGCGATTATTTATTTTCACATTTATTATATTTACAGAACATTTCCGAATCCTTGAATTATGAAAACGAGATGTATGAAGGAGATGTATTTATGATGTAGCACAACATATAATGCGTATAAAGTAGATTTCAATTTATTTATCCTAAGTCCATGTCTAATAATATTATAAAGTATAAAGTATCAAGAAGACTTCATATATTGTGGAGACTATGATTTACAATTGCGTTATTATGGTAAGATCTAAAACAACTACTATAAATAGCAACTTACGCTCATATAGATAGCGTCTGTTAGCCAACAGTTCTTTACACGACGACGCACTCCGCTCCGGTGGTAGAACACCTGTAATAGATAAGCCAATAATATATAAAGAAAACTGATCTTATCTTTAGGACAGTTATATGTTAACTCATTTATAGAATTATATGAGAAAGACAGTGAGGATTATTTAAAACTAGTCTAACCTAAAACTAGAATCGGGAGAGTTGCAAGAGGTTACGGTTTTGGCGAGATGGAGCCTTCTTCCGTTGAGTCGATCTTGAACTTTTATGTTATTTGGATGCTCCTTGTATTTGAATAAGTATCATCTTACTTCTCCCAAGATTATTGAAATTTCTAGGAACTCGTCGATTTCTGAGTTACTTGCATACCGCTGATGAAAGTGAGTGACTACTCAAGAACTCATCTACCCCTGCCATACCATGCAGGCGAATAAGTTATTATTTATTATATACTTGGACCGTCGTAGTCACTGCATCATAAACGCTTCTCAACGCTTAAATATATCGCCAATTGACATGGCACCGAAGAGAGCAGATTTCAATATGGTCAAGGACTTTCTCACAGTTCACAAACGCTAACCACAAGAGCACATTATACTCTCCGGTCTTCTATATAAATTGCAGTACCATGTGAATGCACTATATCAGGAATGGCGAACCAATGGCACGCGTGCAATTGATGACACAAGACATTATAGTAACTATATGGTACCCTCTACAAAATTCGTCAAGTCTACGCGCAAGACGATTCATGATGACCCTGTAAACAGCATATAGATACGATGTATCGTCCAACCTGATTACAATATATTTATACGGTTAGTTTCATCTGTATCTTCAGAGCCCAGAGGATCCATGCCCGGGGCTCCTTAGTAAATAATAATGTTTTTATTTATATTTGTCCACACGGGCGGGGCCACAGAAGAAAGCTAGATGTAATATATAAAGTAAAAAAGGTGACAATCAATTTACATAATTATAATGAATTATTTCACTAATATTTACCTCGTGTTGGCGCTCCACTCTCTCTGACTACCCCGCTAGGTATAAAGCGTGAAGTTATTGGTTTGTATTGTAGTGTATTTACCTCATAAGCACTCAGTAGCTGCATGTCTCCGCCGTACACGCCCACGCGGCCGCCGCGCGACACCGCCGCGTAGCAGAACGAGTCCTCGCGCTCTATGCTGACGAGCTTCACTATTGGCTCTCTCTGAAATGGAATATATAGGGTAAAAGAGTTTTCTCTTTTCGAGAATAAATAATAAAGATTATGGCTAATCTAAAATAATATTTTATGTTCCCTGTATATTATAAGTTAGAGGTGCCTAAAATATTCAAGGGTCAACTTAGGATCTTAGCAGATAGTTTTTATGTAGAGCATTAATGAGTAATAATTAAAAAAATGGAACTTACTTATCTAAAGGAGTAAAATAGTAGGAATTGCGCGTTGAATAAATAGGTAGGAATACATAGGTTTTTATGGAATATTTTTAAAGACGTCAACGATAAAAAGGTATCATTTATAATTTAAAATTTTAGTTACTAAAAGTATTTCGTATCTAGCATACTGATATACGTTTGTATTTAACTTAACGTAGTAATAAGAAAAACTATCGGAAGGGAATAAGGAGGACTAAAAAAGAAAATTGTAACTGAGATATTTAAGAGATTAGACTAGTCACTTAGTAGAGAGACTAGTCACTTAGTAGAGAGACTAGTCACTTAGTAGAGAGACTAGTCACTTAGTAGAGAGACTAGTCTCTTAGCAGAGACACTAGTCACTTAGTAGAGAGACTAGTCACTTCATACTGCCTAGTATAGAACAACAGCAAAGTATCCAATCTTCTACTTTAGAAAAATCACAGAACAAGAAAATATTCGTATAATAATAAGTAATGAACTTCTAATCACCTTACAATGCTCCAGCCGCACCATCCTCCTCACCGCCACAGGCGCCCAGCGCTCGCTGCGCGCGGTGGTGGCGCGCGCCCCCGCCGCCGCCAGCCGCGCTACCACCTGCCGCCACCACACGCGCCCGCTGCTGAACGCGTCCAGCGTCCGGAACAGGTGGTGGGCGTGCGTGGTGTATTTCTTGTGGCCTGAAACCAAATGAATCACTCTTCTTTCTGCATAGCAGCCAGAATCAATTTCCACTTATTGGTGAACTAAGCTACATAGCATGTAGAATTAGGCACGGAAGTACTCCGAAATGCCACAAGCTTTTTCTTATAGGATAAAATAATTATTAAATTTGGGCAACTCAAATTATCAAAAACATTGCTTGTAGATTGTTGAGAAACTGACCTTATACATACCTGCATATGGTGCAATTCTAATACCACATTGGTGAAATGAAAATAAAATTAAAAAAGCGCCGAGTACGGATCAAACCTACAACCAAGACCTTACGATACCTGTCGTAATGTATAAGTGGTTACACATGGTTATATAAACTTGCCAAATATATTATTAAAAGCTGTAACAAAGTCACTCTCGTCTAGGAACAGCGTGCTGTGCGTCGTCGGCGCTGACGACGCGAACTCGATACCCTCTTCAGCGGCCGCCGCACGCATCACCTCTTCTACGCGCCTTTATAATATATTAAAAAATTTATATTTAACAAATGAACATAGTCAAGTCAAGGAAAGCTATAGAAAATGTATTTTTTCTTTAATATTTTATAAATAGGCACCCAAGGCTTCATCGTCGTGGCCAAATGGCAACAACTTAGAATTGAGTATTTCTAAGTACCCGAAGTGGCTCTGACCGCTGGTACATTGGGTTATATAAAAATTATTAACGTAATGTAATAATATACCTTACAGCTTTCCTTGATGAATGGGCTATCTAACTGTAAAAATAAATCTGTAATTCGAGCAAGTAGTTTCTGAGATTAGCGCGTTCAAGCAAACAAACTCTTCAGGTTTATAATGTAAGATAAGATACACAAACTAAAGTTTGTCTATTAATAAATATAAAAACGAAACGTTGCCTCTAATTATTGTATGCTTAAAGTTTTTAATATTGATATTAATATAAAAATGTATGAGACTGCCATTCACCTGTCTACATCTCTCGCTGCATTCCTCTCCTTGGCCTTCTTGAAGCTCCTCCTGAGCTTACTGAGTACGGCCGGCGTCAACTTCTTCAACAGCTCCCGCGATAAGGATTCCTCATCGTCGTCACTTTATTTGAACGTTAACTTAGTTGATGTATTTTTTTAGTATTTATAGTAGTTTAGTTCTTACAAATTATAGACGATGAAATGTAGCTAAATATGGCAATCTATAGTGTAGTAGTCCACTTAAATATAGAGAACATATTTATTTTATTAAGCAGAAGGTAAGCAGGAAGGGAGGGAACCTAATATTAAGACAATCAGCTACCAAATATAACATAAAAAACTAATTATCAGGATAATATAAGAATTGAGAGAGAAAATTACTTACTCTAGAAAAAATACTTTAAGAAAACATATAAAATTTTTACTTGTTTTCTTTAAGTATTTTTTGTATCCTTAGTATGGATTAACACTTTAAAAATCATCAAAACATACTCTTCTTGATAATTAATTATTAAAAGTAATCCTACGGGAATCGTGTTATATGGACACTTAACCACTGTCAGCTACTCAGTTTTCGAGAATTTCATATTGAGTGGAGGAACTCTACGCTGCGCTTGGTCCGTATTAAACACAAAATGCTTTGGACAAATTGATTCTTTTACAAAATTATTAGTACTTTAACGCCAATACACCTGGAAAAGCTCATTATTTTTTTTATAACATTAACAAAATACAAACCCAGATAAACTTTCATCTGAAGCACTTCTAACGGAATAACTTCTCTCGAATATATCTGAACACTCATCGTTTAAAGATTTCTGTGATTTTATAGACATTTTCAATCCCCAAACTAAATTGTTTCACTTATTTTATCAATATGCGTTACTATTGTGAACTACCGCCATCTAGTATTAAATAGACAAACTAACTGAAATTAGCATTACACTGTGTTCCTTTTAAGTAACTAAAGTTCTTATTATTTGTCAACAGATGGCAATATTAAGTACTACGTGCATAAACGCCATCTAGTGATCAAAAGCTAAAATAAAACAATACGGTTCAACAATACGGTTAAATAGGGGATTTTTAGTATTACAGATGACACAACTATATGACGAACGCGTTAGAATAGTAAATAAGAGATCAATATTTTATAATTATATTTATTATTATTTACATTATAATTTTTTCTTTATCTTTTATTTTTTTAGGCAAAGGCATAAGTACATAAGGCATATATAAATGTGATTAAAAAAGGTGTTTGGATGATTGGTTTGATTATACAAACACAAAATGCACTTGGAGCTTGTAGAGGTTAATAGATCCGCTAAATTATAAGAAATCATGCTTACTGTTACATTTGTTTGAACGTCTGCAGAGCCTGTTAGTTTTAAAATGAAGATATTACATCGCGTAAAGACATTGAAAAGGGTAAACATCATACTTTTTGCTTCACACATTATTTCATGCATCTCGCAATTAGCAAAGTAGGTAAATGATTGCCGGGATTGAAGGGAGAGTCCGTGGCTACGAGTTGAAGAGGGGAAACTCCAGGAGGAGCCTAGAGACGTGTGCGTTGAGTAGCGCGCTCAACGCTGTGTGTGTTCTTTCAGCATTCCTCCAGGTTGGTATCGAAACCACAAGCGTCGCGTGCACATTCAAACTGTGCGTAAGTGTGTGTACATGGGTAAGCGATAATCCTTTCTCCCATTCTTCTCACTTAACTCCTATTATATCCCACTTATTTGAGATTCTTGATGTTTTAGAGTAAGAACATTTAAAGCGATAAATAGTTTAGTTTCTTGGCGTACTGCTTGATTTTTATTCGTTATAGTTGGAGGCTTGTAGTCTCTTTCCCCCACGAGGACCAGTCGGCTTGGGGGGGTTTGATATTTTTGGGTTACTTTATTATCTGTTTCTTGGTTTGGTTGTGGATTCCGTTTGCCGCTTTTTAGTTGCTAATGCTTTGATAAAGTTGCTGCAGTCGAAAGGAGTTGGATCTGCACATAATATCAGAAGCATTCGACCGGCTTGACTTGATTGATTGATTGATGGTGATGCAGAAGTTTCTCTTTTCCTTTTCTCTTGACTAATATTTTTTTCTTTTAAAATTAGTTTATCATATTTAATATATGCTGTATTACTCTTTTCTCTCTCGTCTTTTAGTTGTGCCTGTAAGGGATTCCTTTTTTCTAGCACCTCTTTCGAGTAGTCCTCAGTTATGTAGATGTCCTTAAGGTATTTTTTCTTTTTGATTATTTCGATCTCTTTCTAATTGTTAACAAACGAGAATAGTAGTCTTGGTGTATTATCTTCTCTTTTTGTGTATCCTTTGCGATGAGTTTTGTTCACTTCATGATCTTCAATTTTGATATAAAGGTCAGTTTTGAGTTTATCTTTAAATTCTTTGATGATTTATTTTCTTCCAAGCCAAAAACTAAAATATTGTTATTTCTCTCTCCTCTCTTTAAGTATTCTATTTCATTTCCGAATTTTTCCACTTTTATTTTTAATTTCCTGTTTTATTCTAATAAAGGCTCTAATTTTTCTTCCATCTTTTCCATAATGCACGTTCTGATAGAATCCTTTAATTCAGCATCTTGACATTGTATAAAATCTTTCAAACTGTGAAATGGATTTTCATGCGGCATTAACTTAAACACGGAGTGATAACACATAAGTAAGTGCTTGCGTGCGTTCCCGCCAAAATGGCAAATAAAGAAATATTTATAAAGAAATCTTTGGACTACAAGTTATATCAGTAAATTTCTTCGAACCATCAGTTTCCCAAATAATCTGTACATAACTCTTATGTTTTCTAGCCTAGAGATAAATTTTGGTTTTAAAAAATAAAATAAAATAATACTTATTACTGACAGCTATTTCCTACATGACCTCTCCGAGTCTCCACCCCCCTCTCGGGTGGATGCTCGTAAAAGGGTGTACTCACATTACAAAAATAATATTTATAGTATATGTATTTTCAGGCGGTCCGAATCGTATATTATCTTTGTTATTATATATTAGTTTTTATTTTGTCTATATTCATTCTGAAGAATAAGGCAAAGCCCTTCATTCAACATGCAATTTCTCTAAATAGAGAGACAGTAGAAGCCAACAAGCAAGTTTGATGTACCTTAAGTCGTCAAGACTCTCTTTTTAACATTACATACTAAGCCATATGCAAAACATACATCACACATCACATCACATCAGCCCATAGCTGTCCACTGCTGGACCAGGCCAGGTAGGCCTCCCCCAGGGTACGTCATAAAACACGATCTCCCGATTTCACCATCCAGTCTCTACATACACAACCATTTAGTTATTCAATCAAAAAGAGCCTAAGCTTTTCCAAGGTTAGGTTAGGTTCAAATAAAAACACCAAAAATGAACATTGTCTATCGTATGTATGTATTAATACTTAATTCTAACATTCCGTACTACGTAGCTATACAATGCTCCAGACAATTCACTCAAATATCTAAGAAATGACGTATCTATGTATGCATGTATGTTATAATATGCAGTTTTAAACTTTCTTTAGGTAAATTGTATACAGAAAGCTCATTTTGATCATTATTTTATTATTAGGACCAATTTTTATACATTGGTTTTCTTTAAATTTACGTTATTATTTATATTTCATCACTCAGTCCTTTATTTCTACAAAATAAATGAGATTTTAAGCGCAGTAATAATAAAAGTAGCTGTTAGATTAGTTTGTAATATGCAAGTCACGATAGAGAATTGACTTTATACTCTATCAAAGGGGAAAAGTGGGCGATTTAGTGACACGTCACTACGCTCTTTATTTACATCAAAATATATCAAAACATTGAAACATTGATAAATTAAAAGCTGCAGTATAAAAAAAATGTCTAACCAAAACTTGTTAAAAATGTACACATAAATAATTTCTCCAGTTAGTTAATTACAATGATATTACAACATATAATTAAAATTAAAAAAAATATTACCCATTTATTAAAAGTACACCTTTGAAGCGAAAAAATTAAACGAAAATGGAGTATGACAAAGTAAAGATGTAAAGTATCTAATTTATTTCAAACCAAAGTTAAGACTTGCTTTGGATCTAACTTTGTAGATTATAACGGTACCTTTATACATCACGTTAATAAACCTGCCGTGAAAGTTTACGGAACTGTGGAAATAATATCTAAGTATATAAATTATATCGATCTAAATTAAGAAATGCAACAAGAGCTTTTATACAAGTAATGTTATCTTAATTTGGTCGAAGGCCAGTGAAATACCAACTGATTGTAGATCCACCATCCACTCAAAACGCCATGTCACAAAATTGGGTCGGAGCGTGAGTAACGGGATGTCTTAAGAACTACTTTGCTATTTGCAGGATACAGTGTGAAGCTGTTTGTATTGAGTTCTTTTGATACTTGATAAAATATAAGATAGAAACACTTTGATATGTTGGTGGTCTGTTGAAGTCGTCATATGACGTTTCTTTCTTCTTTGAAAATTAACATCACGCTACGCCGTCCCGTAAGTATGACAGCTTCTACCTTGTAACAAAACACTCAGTACTCTACTTTCTGACTGAATTCAAGACATCACATGTTGCGTGGCGTGACTGAACGCCGCGTTTAGTATTATATGAATAATATACTTCATCAATTATAACAACTAAAGTTAGAATGTTAAAGTTAGAAGTTAGATGAAAAATGATATTCTTTTATCATTTTTCATCTTCATATCTAACTTGACAACGGCAGGTTTATTGACAAGGTGAAAAATTTTACAAGACATACAAAATAACGGACGGCTCTATTACATCACAATAAATTAAAAAAAAAACAAACAAACAAAGTAAAATGTACAGAATTTGTTATACTAACAAAATATTGTATAGGAACATTCAACCCCTTGCCTAGAGGTTACAGTGGAGTGGCGGCATTCCAAACAAATTGTAATAAGACTTTCTAACTTATTTATTAAATAAAATATATATTAATAATCAATAATACAAAGGAATGTGACATGTTTAAGATGGACTCTATCCGTACTCGTATGTATGTACACTGTATAGTGAGTCACTTTAATATTCCTATATATATATATGTATATATATACATACATATATATATATATATATATATATATATATATATATATATATATATATATATATATATATATATATATATATATATATATATATGTGATTTGTATTCTGTTTCGCCATAACGTTATTACTAACAACGAAATAGAGAATAGAAAAAAATATTATTAAATTAATACTTAATAACATTTTTTCATTGATTATTATAATTAATAGTAACATATATATCTATAAATAACACTATAAATGTTTTAAATAAATAAAGAGTCAAACTTTTACGTTATTTTAATATTCGGTCGGCTACTTTCAGAAATTTATTAATTTTAATTTGTTATTTTTTGTTTATTTTATACACTTTAGTACTGTATGCAGTGCAATGTGCTGTGTGTTTACTCACTTCGAGCACTAGCAAGGATTCTCGCATGTTATTAATATTTTTTTTGAAATATTTGTGCTAAATTCACAAATTCACTCTTCTTTTAGTACTCGTTTCTTTGAAAGATATCGGCGCTGTTTTCACTTGTTGCTACTATTCTATCAGTATATATTCGATGTAGTTCAGATCAGATGAGGGCCAAAGCTTACGGACAATTGTACAACACATATTCCGAGACTAGCACCAGCACTATGTGAGACTTGTCAGCTTGTATCGTTATGTTGGTAAAACGTACTTTAAATTAATATTTTCATAGCACTTTGGCGTAAATTTTTTTACAGATATTTAGTAAATATATAATATGTAGTATGTATATGTAACCTTTTTATTTATTTTGTTAGTAATAAACTAATGGCGAGTGACAACAGAAAACGATGTTCAAAGATCAAAGTAGTTCACTGTTAATGTAAATAAAAAATAAAAAAAGTAAAATTTTATTGCAAGAAAAAAAAAGCTTATAGTCAATATTGCGAACTAAAAGTTTGTTAACAAAAACAACAAGGAAAGGGTGTGGGCCAAATGCAATCAAACATGTTTAAAAGAAATATGGACTCTATATAGTGATATACAGACAGACATACACTCGTTACAATTATTTTGTAGTAAAAAGCCAACTACTTATATTTAATTACAATTTAGTTTCATAATAACTTTTCTCTATTTCCAGCGAACGAAATATCTTACTCTGAACCTAGTACAGTATAGTTGAAATACACCAAGAATTAAATACAATAAAATTTGTTTCTATTACACATAATTATATACGTATATTATTATATATTAAATATTATATAACCTAAGTATGGAATGTCTAATCTATGTCTTAAACAAATAGCTCATATGTTTATTATTGTACGAACGCGTATACAGGTATTTTCGAATACAGCTCACATTTTACACTAAAATTACATTATTTTTATATACCACGAATCAGAAGTCACTACTTAATTTATTTACACAAGTTTTTATTATAATAGAGCTATGGCTATTACAGTAGAGTTTGGTAGAGTATGGGTTGCATTATTAAATGTATGAAATTTATTTTATTTTAAGCATAGCCTCCTCTAAAGTTACCTTACCTTAAATAGGTAAAATAGTTATTTCGATGTACTTAAATTTGAAATAATGGGTAAATATATAATATAACAGGGCAACGTTATAATGTTACCGTCATATTGTCTGTACAAGGAGCTTTTTTCGTATACATATGTTTATATTAAGAGCTTATATACATTTTGGCAATTTTGATTATATTTTTCTTTTATGTAAATAACCGTGATATTTTTAGTCAAGCATAAAATTATTATTTTAAGAATCACTTGTGTAACTGACTGTACTCGTATATAGAAGTCGAAATTTACTATTTTATAACAAAAATATCTGTATATAGTTAAAAGTGAATTGATCGTTATTATCGAACAGGCTCAGTGTAATTTAAGTTCAAATTAATTCTTTATACAGTAGTTATTATTAGTTTTATTGATTTAAATAAGGAGATGTTTTTACGAAAAGATATTAATATTCTTTTAAAAACATCTTTTAATAATAGTGAAATATTTTTCTTATTTATTGATGGGAAATGAACATATATGGGGCATATTCTGCAAAATATAGCATTATTTAATATTAAATGATATCTCGATAATGCTGTACGTTATTTGTAGTGCTCGAGTGAGGTCAGGATACAGGACAGGACAGGCGCTTAAACAAGTATCCCGATTCTAAGCTGATAGGACATGTGTCATACTCTGTCCAGCATGAGGCGGTCAGTAGACGGGGCTGTGCGCGTCATAGTTGAGCTGCAGGTAGGGCGGGATGGCGGCCGACAGCTCGGAGGCGCGCCGCCGCAGCGCCGCGATGCTGTGTCCGCGCCACATCTCCTCCTCGCCCTCCGCGCCGCCGCCTGCCGTTACATTTTATGTTATATTAAACTATTCAATCGGAGTCCGGGCAGTCGGGACTCTTGATAAAATGTCCCGAAAACTACACTGGATTGTTGCAGTTGCAGATTCTTACATAATTACGTAAAACAATAATGTTTTCTAACACAATTATGTAGCGAGAAATTAAAATAAAAGCAGGCTTAGAAAAATAATACTGTCATCGTCTCAAGTTCTAGAGTTGAAGCATATATCCGGTACTTTTCCTACCTGGCATCATTTTTATGACATCATTGTTCAAACTAGGAGAAGGTTCAATATAAATTCACGTTATTCGTACAAAATATGACAAATTGTATTTATTTAGCTTGTATGTGTTGTATTTATTGCGCTCGAATTCAAGAAATTGTGTTTTAAGTAATGAAATGAGTTACACGAGTTTTCATGATTTGAAAATTATTCATTCGCCTGAGTACTGATTAAAATCTCAATCTTCGCGTTTACAAACAGATGATTTGCCTGGCCTGCTTCTATTTCATAGATAGTCAGAAAGCGAACGTTTTAAATGACCTGTTACTAAGTGTACATACCAGAGGTGGTAGGCGAGGCGTTGTTCCCACAGTGCCCCATGTGCGGCGGCGTCGGGGAGCCCTCCAGCCCGCCCTGCCCGCTGATGTTGTTGCAGTACGACATCATTGTGTCTCCTAGTCAATTCAGTTACATATGTTATTTATACGCTATAATAATCAACTTTTTACCACTGAAATTCCGCTCGTCCCTTTGCGCCCAATTATCGAGACATTGTATATTGAATAGCGGAACTCAACGCTGCAGTTTATATTTTTACCAGAGCTGGGTAAAGAATTGATTCCCCCTCATGGAAATCGAGTCCACAACCGGTACGTTGACAATCAGATAATGTGCCGCGGCGCCGGCAGGCCAGGGACGGCCGTTATCATATAAGTAAGTGTGAGCCAAACTACTGAAACTACTATGTCACTAATTAACCACAATTTTCTAAAATATAAGTATAATTTATTCTAGTTATCGATTGATTTTAATACATTTAAAAATATATGTACATAGAATTGGATAACTTAGAATTTGTAAAATACAAGTATATTTATTTTGCCCTTATTATAATTTGCTAGTGTTAGTGAAACGCGATTATTATAGATTTAAGTTTAATTGTAATTTATTAATATTTCAGTGTAGCAATTTTCCATAGTTTATCCAAATTGTTTAGAAAATTATAGAAATTTAAACATAGGGCTTGACCTCGTACCGCTATCACATTATCAAATAACCACACGTTTGTACTCTATATTGAGTTACGTCAAATTTTTTAAATAGACATGTTTATTACAATTTATTTTTGTTGTAAGCATCTTCATTGATATATTTCTACAAGTGTCCACAACACACAATCTTTAATGAACATTCCTCTTAATCATCTAACCATTAAACCATTAATATATTTTATCGAAATTCCTTACCAAGTGAATTAAGCGGGTAATGCGACTGGTAAGGCTGCGACGCGACGGAACTGATCGGCAGCGAGGGGTTCAGGTCGGCCGCGAGTTGCGGGAGCGCGCCCGCACCGAAACCGCCCATGGATACGCCGCCTTGCGATAGCTGGCCCAGACCTGGGGGAAGGTAGTTTTATTTACTGTAATGTACTGACTGAGTAGGATACTACTATACACTGTAAGCAATTCAGGTGTACATTAAGATTCATATATAAATACATATAGTAATATATAATTATGCACTTTAAAAAAAAGGGGCTTGTCTACCTTTTAATTATAAATATAATCATTTTTCTAAAAATTTATACCTGAATGATTACAATATATATTTACTAAATGATGGCGAAAATACTATAGATTAGTTTCTCAACAAAAGATACGCAGGTTTCTAACGATTTCACATGATTGAAGTTTACTTTTCTTAATGCATAGTCTCAAACGGTCGCATTTACAAGCAGACGCAGCCTTCGCGCCACGACGGCCCTCATTACAAACCTACCTTAACGGAGTAGGTAGTAACTATAAAAGTATTCAAACCTGCAGGCATGGACCACGGTCTATCAGCAAACACCCCCGGCCCGCACACGTCGCCCGCCCCGAATGGAGGCAAGCCGTGGGAGGGTAACAGGGCGCCAGGCGACCGGAACACGTTGGTACTCTTCTTGCGCTTCTTCCACTTTGCTCGACGGTTTTGAAACCACACCTGTAACGTAGACTTATATGTCATTAGCGTCCTTCCAATCTTGTATTTTAATCTAGTATCAACTTCATGGCTTAACCCGCATTCCGTTCCTTGTTTCTGTGAAGAGACATTGCGCCATAGCGCTTTTAGTATGAAAAAAATTAAGTTCATCAATATCATGTTCAAGTTATATAGGTATTTATAACCAGATGATGTTTGTTACTTTCTAAGATTTTTATAATACCTAATTAAAAATTAAATAATATTCAAAAAAGTTTGTATGTTTTTTAATATGAAGGGCAGTTAATATATTAATTATCAAGAAGGTGTACCGTACCGTAGTCATATTACACATACATATTTATATGAGTTTTATATTTGATTGACCACACCAACTAACAGTAATTTCGGAAACTGTTCACTACGGCTCGATTCTTTATTATTTTCATTTTAATAGCAAGAATTATTAAATTAATAAAATTGTACATTAAAACATACAATTTCTCCTCCTATTCTATCTATATAGAATCCCGCTTCTCCCACCATAAATCACTGTTCAAATCAATCCTCGCTGAGATCATGGCAAATCACGGTCATACGTCACGTCTGATACATCGATATATTGTAATGGGATAAGCTTTTAGGTTGATGGTAATAGAGCTTTATTGTTTTCAATATTGTTGTATTATTATTTAGATTTACAAATCTTTCTTTTATTATTTTAACTTATTTTAAAATGTTTCAAGAAATAATATGGAAGAAGTTGTCAGATGATTTGGGTTCGTTGGGAGGATGACTGATAAAATTATGGTAAAAAAGTTAAATAATGATATCAGTGATACGTAAGGTTATAGGGAGACCTCAATTGATAATAAAAACCATGAAGAGGGGGATATTCACTACACGTATGAAGAGGTTGATGTTAGTAGACGAGGCGAAAGAGGTGCCTAAGCAAGTTCTCATTATGCCTAAGCCGCTAATATTAAAAGCGTAAAGCTAATTTTTTTTTAGTTTTTTCTATATTTTTTATGCATTTCCGGCTTATATTATTATAGTGAGACTAGCTTAAGTCACTTAATTTTTAGTGTACTTTCCACTCATTGTAGAGATAGCGTTGGATGGTGGAACACAATATAAATATTTGTCTAATCAGATTCATGAAAAAAAAAATACTTTCTACACAACTCAAGGGATTTCTAGATGATTTTATACAAAATATGTTAAAGTTTTTTTTAGAAATATTATAGAGAAACTTAAAAGTTCAGGTTTTGCTTGACGCAAATAAGTAGGTAGGTATATACGTTAACTAGTTGATGGGTGAAAAACAGTAAGTTTAAATAGAAAAGTATTCTTTCGTGTAATTTTCATATGTTTACATTAAACTTTAAAGCAAATGAATAATTTAAAAAACACAAGAAAAAGTGAATAATATCAAAAGCAAAACACTGTATACGACGATCACATTAAAGATGCACCGCGGTGACTAAACGAGAGGAAAAACTTATCGCAATAACCGAGAAAGAGATAGCAATACCCGTCAAACCTTTTATTTTAGTAGGTGTGAAGGGGAGGACAATATATTAATCAAGATATATTTCGGTGTGAGAGGGATAGATGCTACTCTCATTCACGTCAGAAGCAAGCTCTATTATTTATGGTTCGTCGCGAAGGAATTTTTCCTGTAAATTTTGTTCACAGTGTATGTGACAGCAACACAGGCTGTTTTGTATTTTTATTTACTGAAACGTAAAAAAATAAACGATTTAGTTTGCTATGTCGTTCGTAGAAGCGATATAAAGTTGAATTATTTATTATGTTTCACAGTACAGATTTGTATAGCACAGCTCTAGATCTGGATTTAGGTTTTGTTTCAGGAAGATGCTTAACGTGAAATAAGGTTTAAAAGAATGTTTCATAAATACCCATAATTGAGCCTTATTTTCTATTCTATTTGTATTTGATAGTCCATAGGCTATTATAACGTCAAGTTTATTGTTTCGATGTAACCCACTGTACCTGCTTCAGGGCTACCTAGAGCATTTAGTGTGTCAAGGCTAGTATATCATAAAAAAATAGCTTCACGCTTTTCCCCACATATACCAGGATAGACAGAGGAAATCTATTGTTACGACCCTTTCTTCCCCACTTTCCGCCCAATTTTCCAGAGTGAGGAAAAAAAATCATTTCCTCGAGTGGAGTCGAACTTACGACCGTCGCCTTTTACAGCCAGCCGTAGTCCTGCTGCGCCTAGTATATAATACAAAAGTTAAAAATATTTTCAAGTCATAGCCATAAAGCTGTTAAATTTTAACGTCCACGCATCCACCACATCTAATCTGTCCTCTGGTCAGATTGTGCCACCACGAACAGTGGTATCAAACCCTCAATTCAGAAAGTAGTCTAAGATCACTTGTCAGATGTAAGAAAGTAGTGTATATCTATGATTGTATTGCGTAGTTAAGTCGATTCTTTATAGGTTTACTTTTATTATTATAGCTATATGTTTGTTCTTTTGTGATTATATTTATTGTATAAATAGTTTTATACTTGATATGCTTATGTTATAAATTGATGTGAGCCAAGAGGTTTGTTTGAAAATTTGTTTACAAATTATTGTACTAAACAATTTGTGAATTTTATCAAAAATAAGGTATAGTTAAAGAAACATAGTACTTATGACTCTAAGCTGAACTGTTTATACAAATCATAACTTTATAATAATCTAAATCTATATACTAGTAAATAAAATCGAAGTGTCTGTTATATATATATATATATATATATATATATATATATATATATATATATATATATATATATATATATATATATATATATATATATATATATATATATATATATATATATATATATATATATCGTAACTAACGGAATTCACTTTACTTTAATAAATAAAAAGAAAATCGTCGTCGCGCAGAGGCATAGCGTATGCCTACATGGCATGCGGGTTCGATTCTCACTCGAAGAAAATAAATTATTTTCACTTTCTTCGCTTTGTTAACAAGGCAAAAGCATGGCGTTAAGTTCCGCCACTCACCAAGCAATGCCTCGAGAAGCAGAAAGTGGAGAACGGAGTATCTTAACACTATGTTCCACCGTACGGTTAAGGTAGGTTGTCTTGGCCTACATTTCAACATGCAGAATATGCGTAAAAAAGATAGTGCTTCACGATTTTGTTCGTAGGGAGAGGGGAATCAAGTCTTAAGACACTCCGATTCACTTTGCTAATAGAGTAGTGTCGCTCAACGCCGCTCATTTAGCAAATTATATTATTTTAAATATAATAATTCAAACGCACTACCTCTTATAAAACGAAGACATTTTGTAATATGTAAAATATAAGAAACAGTACATTCATAATTTTATTACAGAAACCGACAATATACATATCAAGATGTTTGCCCGAAACGTTCAATTTGAAAGTAGAAACCTTTACAGCTTTATTTATCCCAGATCCCGCGGGACACGCCCAGCTTATCCCGGAATCCCGGAATCAATAAGTCATGACGTCCGATTTGCACTAAATCCACCATCATTTGTCAACGCTGCTGTCTTATAGCACTGCGGTTGAACCGATTTACTTATTTATATAGGTGGCTTTGAGAATATGAATTATTTTCTTTCTAAGTGATTTTTGAACTGAAATGTTATTTTGATATTAATTGTAATATTTTTCTGGAAATACAGTTCACAGTTAAGTAAGATCTCATATTATATTTGTATGCTTATTTTGTTATATATATATATATATATATATATATATATATATATATATATATATATATATATATATATATATATATATATATATATATATATATAAGTATTTAGGAGCTTACAGTAATGACAGTAACACAGACAGTGTGTGGTGCGCTTTTACAATAGGATCCCAGAAAAGGTCCGAGAATGTTCTACATCATAATTTAAAAAAAATATGAAAATACGTTTATGTATTAAAGATTATTACCTAATTAATGATTTTATAAATGATAACATACCTTGGGAATGATATGCTCGCTCCAGTATATTTTAAACGTATAATTGTCTACAATGAATACTGGTCAAATTGTAAATGACTATATATACAAAGTCCCATTAAGTTTAGTGAACCAGAGGTAATGTTTTTGACGTTCCAAAAAGCATAGATAAATATTCTTATTTTGAATAAAATATTTGAATTCGAATTTACTAGATAGTAGGTATTTAGTAAGTGATCTTCATCCCAAACTCCTCACCTACGGCTATACAACTGATGGCATTTTGAACGTAAAACTCTTTGAGTTCTGAAGGGCTTAGTGGAATTGTCAAAGTTCTCTCGTTCCAAGTCTCCAAATCCGCGACGATGTCATAATGGCGTCCTGAATTTTCTATTTACCTGTCGTAATGAATACGACAAATACTTTAAGTTTTGGGCTTTTGAAGTTAGGTAAAAGAGATGTGCTTGATGCGAATCTATTGTTACTTGAAATTCACTTAAAGTTCATCTGACAAAATTGTTTAATTACGAGCCGTACAAAAATAAAAAAACAATTTACTTCAACTTATCTCATACATTAATTTAGGAACTTTTCGTTCATTTATTAGTTCAGGAATGAGTTTTTAGTTAATTAGTTACCAAAGCCGTATTTAAACATGATTGTAAATTGTTTGCTTATAATTTTGCCTGGTCAAGGCTGGTCAGACTAAACTTCTAAAGAAGAAAGCATGCTGTTTCTAGTAGGATATTTCGAAACATGTTTTATTAGCACTTGGCATCAAGTTTCATGGAACTTTCTCCTAACTGAACTGAATGTATCTATGAACTGAACTGAATGTATCTATGAACAATCGTAATAAAATTAAAATAAAATTAATATATTATTTTAAATTTACTACTTACTTTACCTTTATTTATAATAAATTCTCATGACATGCACTATATACATAAGTATCTTCTAATCTAACATTCGGAGTCCGCGTTGAGTCGAATAATTCAACAATGGTGTGGTGGTGGTGTGGTGTGAGATCTGGTGTACCCAGGAGTAAGACATACCTATTTCGAAGCGTTGCGTTCCTCTATAAGTATAACAGGGTAGACCGAGGGAACCTAGTGTAATGACAAATTATCGAGACATTGCGTGTCTAGTGGAGAACTCTCCGCTGCACTTCGTCTCCTTACCAGAGCGATGTGAAATATTTCATTGTCACGAGTAGGAATCGTCGCGTTTACAGTCACATGCGGTACAAAATGACCTCAAACATCAAATGGTTAAATTTAAAACAAAAATAAAGTGTAATAGCAAATCAGATACAAGACTAATACCTATACATACATACATACATACATTCACACATACAATATAACACCCAGCACTCGCTCCATTTACAAGTGGTTTCGTCAGCGCTCGTGAGGGCAGAGTTAGCGCCGCGCCGCGTGTTTGCTCGTCGTGCGCGTCTAGCTTTCCTGCGTTAACGTTGAGGTACAAGATACAAGCGTACGCATGAAGCATATTCATTTATTTTTTTTTATTTTCTTTCATCATTAGTAAACGATACGGTGCAATCGTAATTATAACATACATACATTGTCCGATTTTATTTCTTATAAATAAGAAATTTGTTAAATACTTTTGAAATAAATATGATTAGTTGTTCAAACTTACTATTTGTAAGTCACTTATAAGTCAGCTGTAATAAGTCTAGCCCATAATGTATTGGACATTGATCTTTATAAAAAATATGTTTATTTTTTTATTATACGAGCTGTTTTTTAATCATATTTTTTACTAATATATTTTAATAATATATTTTTAAACAATTGAAATAATCAACGAAGTTACTATTTCCGGCTTAGCAATACGATTTTCATTTCAATATTTAACAATAATCCGCTCCCACTAACAGCTTGCACCACTCCCCTACACGGTACGTATCGCGTAAATGAATAGAACAAACAGACATCTCACGGTAGCTAACTGTTGCCACCTCGAATGTATGTGTATACGAATATATATATATATATATATATATATATATATATATATATATATATATATATATATATATATATATATAACAACAACACACAGTTCCAGATAGAAAACGATATTGCGAAAAGCTCGCAATATTTCATTTGCTACAAAAACCTTTATCATACTTCACTTGTTTTTTGATTCACAGAATTTCGGTTCGTTTCATGTTATTTTTTATTGGAGTCCTCTTGAAAAATATTTTTATTACATAGAGAGAGAGAGAGAGAAAAGATATTCTGTATAATAAAGTGTTGGTTGTATGATATTTACAAAGAGATGTACATTTTTTTACAACATTTATTATACTTGTTCTTTACTTAGATGTATAAACTAAAATTGAAGTAAAAGAGAATATTCTAATTATTTTTTAAGTATATTAAATGCTTCCACTTACAAATATATTATGCTTCATATATTTTATATGAAACAATAATATAAAATATATGAAGGAGCTTTAGTTATTGCGTGAAGCTATTTTTTACCTTCAAATACAATATATCATTACAGATATTTTGTATCGAGTGACGGAACCCAACGCCGCGCTTAGTCTTACCAGATAAAAAAAAATTAAAATGATTTCAATTTTATTTTCATACCAATAGAAACACAATCAATAAAAAAGTTTAAAGTCAGACACTGATCCACGATGACATCAATGTATCATCAAAATGCCTTAAAAGTCGTATATTCACAAAGGATTTCACATTCCCAATACATACCTATAGGTACTATAGCTTAGGTAGGTATAGGTAGTTGTATATAAGGCGTATCCTTCACAGTAGGTATATAAAGCTGTATACATAGTAGCTGTATGTATAATACACGTTGAAGCGGAAGTCCGTACAGAATCGCTCGATACATAAACGCGCAAGCGTAAACGCCCGATCATTTTAGTCTTGGGTGCGCTTTTTATCGATGAAAAATTATATCTTTTTATTTTTTTAATGTTTTTTATGTATAATATATATGTTTTACTAAATAACTAGAAATAATTTTATTAATTAATATAATATTATGTTGAAATTTTAAATAACTATTTCTGAAAGCTGTTAATTTATATTGTAAATTAGTTAGAACTTTACGTTTTATACATATCTATAGTGTTTTAGTCAATTATCATAGTATATATATTTCGTTATATTCCTAGTAAGTTTAATTGTGGAATATTTAAACTTTTTCATACTATTGTATTATACTAAGATTTAATCATTTACTTTTTTTAAGAAAAGTTTAAATATATAATACCTACCTACTATTACTTTCTACTACTTCTACTTCTACTATTACTTTACTTCCGTAAGCCCGCTAGTATTTTTTTACAAGCAATAGTCAAGAAATTCTTTTTTACTTAAAATTATAATATTCGTTGATCGTTCTCTTGATTGAGGTTACCTTGGTGCAGTGTGAGAGCTTTGCCTGTAAATATGTTTCTTATTGGTTTAATACCGACACGGGGTAGTTAATTATTTTAATTTCTCCAGTACGGAAGACGAAGCGAGGCGTTAAGCATCACTACTTAACAGGAAATGTCTTGAATACGAACAATCTATGAGATTAAGTGTGAAGTAAAAAATATCATCTGTAAGTGGGATTTTTTGCATAATATGTAACGCATGTGAATAAAGAAGAAAATTGCAAAATAAATATATTATTAGGTAATATTTCAAAAAAATGCATATTAAAAAAAATTATAGATCTATCTTTTAACTATCTAAGTTAAAAGATAGATCTATGATTTTTTGTTGGAAGTTTTTCGTTATATATCATTACACATATTTTTATTTTCCGATGTATTACAATTTTATCGATATATAAACATCGATATGCGTGAAAGCGTAACCCCGCCCTACGCATTCTAGTAGTTCCGCTCCGTTAAATCGCTTTGATGGTATATACGAGTAAGACAGAATATATGTTCATATATAATACATCACAGTCATATAAGAGATTAATTAAAATCGATAACGATAAATTATTCGATGTTGACTATTTTTAAGTTAAATTATGGGAAAAATGTTTCGTTTTTATATCATCGATTTCGTACTAGTACTAGTGCTGGTTACTTTGGCTCACAAGCTATGAGCAGTATAGAAGTTGATGTAATGTAAACTTTTAACTCTATTGGGATCTATTTGTCAAATAATAATAATAATCTCTGTCTGCAACTTTGCCTGAATATGGTGTATTTTGTAGTAATCCTACGATATGAGAAGAAAAATCTCAACATTCTGTATCCTTCACCGTGGAGGTAGAATTCCTGGTTGCCCAGGAAGAAATAATCGGAGCAGTGGACCAGGCCTGTGACAATCCTTTAACTTGAAACCAAGATGTAGACTACATTTTCATTAAGAATCCCTTTAAAAGATCCCTTTAAAAAAATACTCTCTACCTAACCAAATTCCAAATTATTCTACCATCGCCACTTTTCCATATACATTCTAAAAGTATAATATTCATTTATATGTATTTGAATTAAAGTATATAAATAGAAGTATACAGTTTATAGTAATAAATCACTGTCTTTGTTTTAAAAAAAATATTTGACAGTATTCAGAGTTCAAGTAAAACGGCGAGTTAAAAAGACAATTGTCGTATTATGAAGTTATTAGATATTGAGTCATTAAATATATAAATTATCTATACTTAGGCATTAGAAAAAAAATGACCGAATTTGTAGTACATTATCGTTACAATAATAATATTAAACATAAATATTTATTTCAGTGACAAATCTAAGGTAACGATACAAACCGTCTCTTTACGCTTTCTCTGTAAAGCGAATATATTAAGATTTGCAAAATTGTATTACTCTAACGTATTCTCTCATTCCAAACCGAGGATTTTAATTAAATATTTTCTTCAACAAGGAAATTTTAATTGTAATAATACTTACCGTCCGTTTCTAATTGTCGTTATTTAAGGGTTTTGGGTTTAATATCCTCTAAAGGATATTACTACATTTAAATTATTTCTCGAAGCACTCAATGTATCGAATTTGGGAGAAAAGAAGAGAACTGAGTCTCTTAACGATAGTGTCTCCACGGTACCCTGCTATGCGGACCGCGTGAAGAGAACAGAAATACATAATTACATATATTATATCTATATTTCTAGGAAGTGTTTTAGGCCCTACATTATTTCTTGTATATATAAATGATCTGTGCAACATGCAGATAGAAAAAACAAGAATCATATCCTATGCAGATGACACAGCGTTAATTTTCACTGGTAATTCTTGGACAAATGTCAAAATAACTGCTGAGAAAAGTATGATTCTAGTAAGTAGATGGCTAGAAAGTACATGTCTTTCTTGTAAAGCTAGGTACATGTCTTTTTCAATAAATAATCAAACACAACCTGGTAACGACTTTCATATAAAAATACACACATGCCCAGACGTGCAGAATAAAAACTGTAACTAAAAAAAGTTACAAGCACGAAATATTTGGGTGTAATAGTAGACCAAAGATTATCATGGTACCCACACCTAGAAGAAGTCGCAAATAGAATCAGAAAATTAATATTTAGTTTTCGTAAGCTGCGACATATACTTCCTAAACCACACACAAATGACAAATCAACCTCGAGAAACATTCTTCAGGAAACATATATTGCTTTAGCTCAATCAGTGCTGACTTATTGTATTCCTATTTGGGGAGGAGCTCTTAAAACAAAATTCCTAGCTCTAGAACGTGCACAGCGAACTCTAATTAAAGTCATGTATTTTAAAAATATTATGTTTCCAACAGAAAAACTGTATAAATTAAGTCATTTGCTGTCTGTTAGAAAACTCTACTTATTGCACACATTTTTAAAAAAACACAAATCTCTACGCTATGATCCACATTTATTAAATAAAAGAAGAAATTATATAATTTCCCATACCTCAGGAACTAAAACCTTATTTGCTAGCATTCAGTATGAGTCACGGTCTTATTTCTTGTATAATAAAATAAATAAAATACTAACTTTATACCCCATGCTATATTATGAATGTAAGAAAAAGGTGAAAGAATGGCTGGCATTACTAGGTTATGAGGAAACTGAAGCGCTTCTTCAGCATTTTAAATAGCCTTAATTATACATATCCACAATTACTCTATAATACACACACCTACACATGATTTGTTTTGTTAAGAGCTTTCTTTTATAAATGTTATCTAAAGACGGGTTAAACGTTTCTCATAATATAAGTCCCACTGTGTCGGTTCCGGTTAGAGTACTCGTAGTGTCGCCGAAATTAAACTTTGGAGCTGTCTGTCTCGAGGCGAGACATTGTTATGAATAATACATTTATAATTTTCAATTATCGTCAAAATATTCGCCGCTACTGTTTTATTTAAATGTAATGAAAATATATAAAAATTAAATTACACAAAATATCTTAATTTTGTAACGTTCTACGATAATATGAAGCCACTGTGGCGCAGTGGGACAGTATGATTGTAAACGTTGCGTTGTGATTCAATCTCAATGTGACAAAATGATTTTTTTAATCGCTATTCAAAAGAAAACGTATAATTTAAATCTAGTATATACATACGTGGAGCTAAAAACCATACTTCCAATATATATAAAAAATAATCATTACCTACATTTAACCAAAATTTTTTTTAAGTGACATATTTATACGAGCTTACAAAGAAACACAAACTCGCACTTACAAGCGTCTAATGCACAGATGCACCGCGTGTCGCCCCGGGGACTCCCCGCCCTGACTGAGTCTCTTTACGTGTAACTGTCATTTGCGGCCATGAAGGAAATGTTATTTAATGTATGAATAATATGCATTTTTCGCTTTTATATAACTTTGGTATAGCTAATACATTATTCATTTAATTAAGTTTTTAGTTTCGTTAGTAGTTTCATTTAATTAAGTATTTAATTATGTTTTTAGTTTCACGCTATATCCCGCGAAAAGCAAGATAGGCAGAGGGAACATAATGTTGTAACACTCCATTCCGTGTTTCCGAATAATTTTCAAGACATTGCGTGTTAAGTGGCGAAATTCATAGTCCAGCTTTGTCGTGTTGCCAGAGCGAGTATCGTATCTACAACCCTGGTGTTCAGAGACAGCAATTAATAATAATATGTAATTGATAATTATAAATATATTAATATTTTCTTAGGACAATATGTATAGCACATAATATTAAAACACATACTTACACTAATATTATTATGGTATCATAGCACCTATCTCATTCTTTCCTTCTTTTTACTCTTTATATAGATAATATTTATTCGTTAACGGAATCAGAGACTGTAGTTTAATAATAATAAATGGAGAGACAACCACAATACCCTACAGGATGTAAGTAATTTAACATATGAATATTATGTTTTTACTTAGTTTTTAATAGTTTCGCCTGTATTTATTTTAAAGGATTCATGCAACGGTAATTTATAAACTTACTAGAATAACTTTCTTTCGAAGATGTTATAATATTTTCAAAATTCCAACCTAATTCTTATCTTTACCAGAATGGCGAGGATGTCTCGAATAAAGAGAAATTATAATAACTTCCATCAACAGATAAACGTATCTACCTCGTTTATATATATATATATATAATATATATATATATATATATATATATATATATATATATATATATATATATATATATATATATATATATATATATATATATATATATATATATATATATATATATATATATATATACATATATAAAAAGTTAATAACAAAACAATTTATTCATTACACGAACTCATCCCCCCGTTCCGTTCGCGAGGGCCGTAGGTTCTAATTACTCGGACCCCTCGCCACGAATATTGACTTTTAAATCAGTACCGGGGGTTATGAGAGAATTAGACGCTCAATTTGATTGTACACACTATGTCGGTCCCGCTGCGATAATCCTATGAATATTTCGTTGACTTCTTTTAATATTGGTACAGCATTTACATGTAATTAGCTCGGTCGTGTTTATTTTTATAGTGAAGCGAGTTAGTTTGTGAGTATTATTTTATTGAATATATTTTAAAATAATTTTTTGAAAGTTTAAAAGCTTTTAAAGAATGATATATTTTTTATATAGGTCTATAAAATAAAAAAAGTTTAATATTTACCATACAATGACATGACATTTACCCATAGAAATAATATTAAAATAAAAACACAATATAAAGTCCAATAGAAAGTATGGTAGCAACAGATATCAAACTTCATCTAACGCCTATACAAATTTCCTCTTCAATTATTTCTTCTTAAAGCAATTTTCTTCGCAAATCGATGTGAGACTAACAAATTGTGCCATTAAAAGAGAAAATTGTATAGCAAGGTAGCGTAATGGTCACTGTCATCTGGGATTCGAACTGACCCCAGCTAATAACCACTGATCCGCAATACACTGTTATTGCGAATTGCAAAATAATGGTATATCGTGTAAAGCCTAGGGGTTGTACGCGGGTCGCTGGTGTTGTGGAAGTCGTATTAATATGGTTTTTTTAAAGTCTCTTTGTACTTATGTTAAGAGACTCCGCCAGTGTCCAATTTAAGAAAATATATTCTTATATATATTTCAATATTATGTAAGCTAGTCACTTTTACAAATCACGTTTACAGTAGGATTTATTTTGATAGAGTTCTTATTTTGTGTTTTTGTAACGATAAAAGTAACAGTTAGCGTTTAAATACATATACTATTAATAAGATACTGAATAATTTGTTGTTTTTCATCTTTAATTCACTCGGTACAGGAAAAAAATATATCCATTTACTACTTTTAAATTAACACAAATAAGTTGCAAGAAGCATATAAGAATTTAGGCATAGCTCTATGAGAAAGTAGAGCTTAAGTAGAGAAAACTCTTATAGGTCCGTCAGTCAACATTTAATAAATCGGATTCGAGCAAGCGGAGAACGTAGTGTCCTAGTTCTCTACTCATGTATTGTATGTAGAGCAAAATGTGAAGCTAGAAAATATGAATTAAATTGTAGTCGAAAAAAATAAAGTAGAATATCGCCTTAATAATATCCCTTAAAAAGGTATTGCCGTTATAACTTTAATGTACATATTCTTGATCCACAATGCGACGTTACTGCGAATTGCTTACTATAACGCTAAATCAGAAGCGTAGGGGACTCTTATAGAGAAAAGTGTTTATGGCACATTTCGTGAGCATCGGCTTTTGTGAACATTGCTCTTAGGCGATTACGTGTAGAGCGTGTTTTATTTGTAAATATCTATTTTAATGTGTTTCTAAAATCGCATTTCTTTACAGCATTTGTATCTACTAGATACTCCGTTCTGCTATTATTGTCTTGTTTCGAGACAGTGCTAAAGAATTACCAGACCTATTACAGCGAGGAAATGTAAATAATCCATTTCCCCGAGTGGAGATCAATACACAAGTATTGAGTTGACAGTCTGACAACAGTTCCACTACGCCACAAAGACTTTGTGCTATTTCCTATTTGAAATATATTGTTAGACGATTTTAAATTACTATAATATTTATGATATACGAGAGTCATCTGTCTACGTGGATATTCCGTTTTGGGATCGATGTAAAGAGTAGATACAAGAGACCGCCATTTATATTTACGTATAATATTAGGTTAAAGAAAAGTAAGGAAATAAATTAAAAGATTGAAGTAATAGAATTATTAATAGATAGTTTTTCAGAGTAAAAAACTACCCTTACAATATGAACAAATATAATGAATCATAAAAAATACTATAACAATCATATAGAGTTAATGCCATTACAAGAAGCGTCATCACCTGTCGATCGATACTCGGATATCGGGCGCGGTTCCAGGTGTACATTTGATTTCATTTAGCAACCCCTTTTTAAAATTCAATATCTATAAAGAACACAATGTATAATTTATATTATTTTAATAAATTATATTTGTGATTGAGGTCATTGTGGCGCATTTACGAAGACCGCCAGACGGTATACGCTGTTATGACTAGGAACCTCATTGGGAAGGACGATTTACAATTTATATTAAATACCCGGTCTTGTATCTATCTAGATTTCACCTTGCAACAACTTTCCAAATATAAGTGGGAAGTAGGTAGCAGTCTCCAAAATATGATAAAATAGATGTATACAAAATTGAAATGCTTACAGCTACATGTTTTTTATAAAACATCTCCCAATCTTTAACTATACCTAACTTTAATAACCTCACATAACATAAGAAACACATTTTATGAGATATCACATTACTAATAATTGAACTTTTACAATTATAAATAATTGAACGAAATAAATAGCGTCAGAACAGAGGGGAGCTAGTGTTAAGACACTCTGTACCATCCACTTTTTAAGAGATTATCCTCAGTACAGTAATTGTATCTTATAAACTGAACATATATATATATATATATATATATATATATATATATATATATATATATATATATATATATATATATATATATATATATATATATATATATATATATATATAATTTTTAGAATTTATATAAGAATACAAGGTAAATGGCGTCTATCTACTTAAATATAAAGATACTATTTTATAGAATTTTAAATTATCTGCAAACAGCAATAGATTGAACGTGTAAACCAGAATGGAAAGTGGAAGTGCAAGTAAGTACATATTTGTAAGTGAATCATTTACAAATATGATAAATAATATTGGATCTTTGTATGATCCTTGTGAAACACCAGAGATAATGTCTATAATAAGAATACATATCAATAAGAAATTAATCGTTAACTAACGTAAGTAATCGTTAAGTAACAGATAAGAACTAAGGAATTAAGGATAACTAACGAATATATGAATTTTAACTTTAATATATGAAATTTCAACTTTATCAAAGTACTGTAAAATCGGTGTAAGTTGCGTCCGCTGGTTTCTTTCTATCTACACTTGACATTAAATCTTCAATACAAGACACCATGTTGGTATTTATATGCTAGGGTTAGCTGTAAAGCAAATATAAATTAAATTATACAAGATGAAATGGAATGGATCAAGGGAGTACTCCAATCAAAATCTGTACCAAAGAGGTGTGACTAGATCGTTGGCACTTTTGCTTATATAATACTATATTTTTAAATACAATCTGGTGCCTCTCCTTTAGCGCTATCGATAGATTATTAAGAAACAACCAAGGATCTATATATGTCATTAACATTATTGTTGTAAACAGACTTAAATTGAGAAGCAAACATATTACAGGGGTCTTTTACACTAAAAAGGTAGTTATCCCATCTGCAAATGTGGCTTAGTATGAACTTATATATAAGTTGAGTGGCGGAACTCAACGCCGCGCTTTATCTTCTTACCAGAAACTTAGAATCGTACCCATACCGTTTACAGTCAGACGCTGTACCACTGTGTCATGACGGTCTTCATGATAATGATAATATTACATCATTTATAGAAAACAAATGCGATCATTATTATAATCAAAATATATAATATATTTAAAAAAAATATCTTATTATTTTGAAATCGACAAATATCGTGAGTGAAGACAGAGAATCTAGTATCATGATATTCTATTCTTCAATTTTCACTAATTTCGATACATTATAATCTGGTGAAACCCACCGACCCACAACCAAAATTTACGTAGTCGGACGTAGATTACCAATCCCACCTCTGTGATAGCATCTAATGTTTACATAATAATGTAAACTATAATAGTAAAATTATAATATGAAGCCAGCATTACACGTAGTATAGGTGACCGTCTACCGTCGACCGTCGACCGTCGACCGCTGAACGTAAGTTATTGCTCTAATAAATCTTAATGTCGCGGGAACGCTAATGCCCCTAATGCGGGGGATGTACTGTGTCGATGTATAAACAAACAGTCAACTATATTGTATTATGAATGTTTAAGTTTATGTTTAACTAAATATTACCTATATAAATTATGTTTGTATTATGTAAATTCTTATTCATAATGTTTAACATATTTAAATATAAAGCCAATTATTTTAAAAATTAAGCAAATGGATTTAAGAAGCTTTTTATACTATATCCTTCTTTTAGGTACTAAGTAGTTTTATTGAAATGGAAACCGTATAAAAATCACAACTCCAAAATGATATTTCAATTCAGATATTATATTTTAATCTCGAAGCCATCAGTATTAACAAGGCATTGCGCTGCAAAGTGTCAATATATGAAAATACAGACTAACCAAAAATAGTTACAGACTCGTAGTGATGTAATTAAAAAGAGACTTACTTAAATATTAAAGTAACAAGAGTGGAAAGTACTGTCTTTTTAGTCTCACAGACACGACTCGTCCATAATGCAATTAACAATGACGCACTTTGCGTTAAAAAAGCCAGAATAATGTATGATAGAGAAACATTTCCCTTGTACCTGTTGTTAGTGTCTGTGTGTATGTGTGTGTATGTGTGTATGTGTGTATGTGTCTGTGTGTGTATGCGTGTATGTGTGTATGTGCTGTGTGTCTGTGTGTATGTATGTATGTATGTGTGTGTGTGTCATTTGTATATTTTATACTTCATATTGTATTTACATTGGATACAGCTTAAGTATTTATTTTTATACAATAGTTTTTGGAGTTAAAAAATAATTTCAAAACTAATTTTGTTACTGGCAACAGCGGAATATGTGATAGAAGAATTACAATTTTGAATTACCTCTTCCAAGTATTATATATATATATATATATATATATATATATATATATATATATATATATATATATATATATATATATATATATATATATATATATATATATATATATATATATATATATATATATATATATATATATATATATATATATATATATATATATATATATATATATATATATATATATATATATATATATATATATATATATATATTATTAACATAACCTGCCTCTTGGCGCAGTGATGCACGGTTTTACTCTAAGCGCCATAGTTTTAAGGTCGATTCCCACTCGAGGGAGTGATGTAATTAAAAAGAGACTTACTTAAATATTAAAGTAACAAGAGTGGAAAGTACTGTCTTTTTAGTCTCACAGACACGACTCGTCCATAATGCAATTAACAATGACGCACTTTGCGTTAAAAAAGCCAGAATAATGTATGATAGAGAAACATTTCCCTTGTACCTGTTGTTAGTGTCTGTGTGTATGTGTGTGTATGTGTGTATGTGTGTATGTGTCTGTGTGTGTATGCGTGTATGTGTGTATGTGCTGTGTGTCTGTGTGTATGTATGTATGTATGTGTGTGTGTGTCATTTGTATATTTTATACTTCATATTGTATTTACATTGGATACAGCTTAAGTATTTATTTTTATACAATAGTTTTTGGAGTTAAAAAATAATTTCAAAACTAATTTTGTTACTGGCAACAGCGGAATATGTGATAGAAGAATTACAATTTTGAATTACCTCTTCCAAGTATTATATATATATATATATATATATATATATATATATATATATATATATATATATATATATATATATATATATATATATATATATATATATATATATATATATATATATATATATATATATATATATATATATATATATATATATATATATATATATATATATATATATATATATATATTATTAACATAACCTGCCTCTTGGCGCAGTGATGCACGGTTTTGCTCTAAGCGCCATAGTTTTAAGGTCGATTCCCACTCGAGGGAGTGAATTAGTTTCAAACTTTGGAAATATGAAAGGCGGCATTGAGTTGGCATAAAACGAATAACAAAATGTCTTAGCACTAAGTTCTCTCTCTCTCTCTCTACCATACCTACCTGGCATGTGCGGGATAATTAATAAAGCTGAAAAATCTTGAATACCCCTTAGTGAAGAATCAGTTCACTTATATAATTAATATATTCGAATACAAGTATTTAGCTGGATCTATGAACGATTGGATTTTTACTAATCTCATGTCCTTTATCGATATTTCGAATTTCCTTGTGACATCACTGAGCCATATATCTTTTTAATAATGAAAGGATTTAGTAAACAAAGTGCAAATGAGGGGGGGGGGGGGGGTTCGGCGACGGCGAGGGGGACGCGGCGACATTTTTTATTTATTTTTATTTGATACCAGAACACTTGCCGCTTTCAAATGAATACATTATTAGCTTTTTTATTTCATGTACAATAAGTATGTAGTTTGAAAACAATCGGACTAAATGATAAAAATATTCGATTTTATAAGTACTTGTACATTAATTATAGTTTAGAATTTTTTTTCTCTGGTTATCTTCTTATAGATTTTTCTTCTTAGCCTTCTTTTTTAAACTTGCAAGGTAGAGTCAGCAGAGAGAACCTAGTAAAATGACACTCCGTTCTTCTTGGCAGAGCGATGGCACGAAATAAGTCTCCGACAGGAAATCAAACCGATAAATAACGTTTTTACTGTTAGACGTCGATCAACTGCACCATGATGAAAATATAATGCAATATATTGTTGTTATCAATGCTTCCTTCACATAATAAGGAGGATTTCTTATAAGTCCGAACAAATCTAAGATCGCTATAAAGCAGTGCAAACAGGCTCATTTCACACGCCGCGCCGCCCGCCGCCCGCCGCCCGCCGCCCGCCGCCGCGCCGTCGTAAACACACGTTTGTAATTTTACTGACTTGCTAAAACGATCGATATGGAAAAAAAAGAAAGTACTTTTTATGTAATCTAAAATAAATCAAAATAGTAGAGATATGCCCACTGCGTCGTCGTCGCGTGCGTAGTCGGCCAAACTAGCCGACAAGTCAGTTGTGAAGGAGACGACTAAATGGCAAAACCGATTATTTGTAAAATTTTCGAAGTAACAATAAGTCTTGCCATCAAGAGACCTCAATATTGCTATAGCTCGGTACAAGTTGACAAACAAGTCGCTGCTAATTGTCAAAAATATTGGAGCTTTAGAGCTTTGATAAAAAAATTACACCAAAATATGACCTGCTGGGTTGAAAATATTTTACATCTAACTTCTTGGAATAGTATAATACCCATCCATTTGAAAATTTAATATTTCACCTTAGCTAAAAACAATCAATACAAGCCATCGTGAACATGAGTGATGCTCAGCTAAATAGTAGATTCAACGTCAAGCGTAGCAAAGTCGTCCTTCTCGCTATATTATTGGATCCACATAACCCATGTATTTTCATTAATTAAAATAATTGAAACATCTCGTGAAGCAAAAGAAGCAAAAATGGACTCAGAATTAAACTTAAAATGATTTTCTTTTAAAATGGTGTATAAAACTGGAAAGTGTGTTTTTACCAATAGAATGATACTAAGGAATGATAGAATGTACGATTAATATGTGAACAATAATTTTATGAGAAGAGCCACACATTAAAAGCAAAAAATAATTTTATAAACACACATTATTTTAAATAAATCATGAAATTTGCCAAACGGAGACACGTCGAGTGACTTGTTAAGAATCCATTTCTCAAAATACAATATTAACATAACATAAAAAAAAAAACTAAAAAGCACGAAGTCAGCAAACACGAGTCCACATTACACCTCAATCCTTAAAAAAGTAGCCACAAAGACTCGCACTATAAAAATAAATAATAAAAACTTTACAAGAATCTCACAGTTTGGCGCGAAGTAGTCTCCGGATAGACCTACGCTTCATTCAACGTATCGCTTTATATCGCGTTTTAATGAACAATATTACACATACTTTTATATATATTTTTATATATTTTCACATCTCAAGACAATTATGATATTATATGCAACGAAAGAAAACAAAAGTCAAAAGTCTTTTTTTTTTCAACGTGTGTTACCGTGTAGGCGGACAGAACCTGGCTAGGCTTTCCGGCCAAATTCGAGATTGAATTAAAGATCCATGAGATTACACTAGGTATATTTGTACGTAGCTTGCATAAATTAAAAGTAAAATATACGAGTATTATTTGATACTTTAACGTATTGCCTGATTTTTTATTATTATTTTCAATAGCAAACGTTAATTAATTAAATATTAAACAAAAATACAAAAATTAACGCTATGTTTGGTGTTAAACCGGCTTTAAGATCCCATCGCCCAAGATTCACGTGTGTGGCAAGTTTTGGTTGCTACGTCATAGACAAAGGCTACTGTTTAACATACCTTAATTATTTACTACAGTGTGAATGACTACTAGATACTCATTTCATAGTACTTTTATTTGAAATTATATTTTTGTAGCTTTCCAGAGCTTCACATCAAGACTCTCTCTTGTAATTCAATAACATATCTATTAATTTTTAAACCGTCGCGCTTCTAATCAGAGTCCAAGCACTTCCCAGCTTACTCGTAATTTCCGCAGCTATTATATATATTGGCAGCATTTTGTTTGTCGACAAAAACAGGTTACAGGTGTACAAATATGAATGATGACTGTATAAAGACATAAAATATCGTTACGTCATGTTTATTGAGATACTTGGCTGTTATAGTGCTGTTTTGTTTGTTCCGGTTAGCAGTTACATGGAGCGGCTGTGACTAAAAAGTAAAAAGCAATAAATAAACACTAAATCTCTCTCTTCTTCTCTCGTATCTTTTCAAAAAATCCCATAAACTAGTGAAAAACCAATGTACTGTTCTATTTTTCACCATGTTTAAAGATAAAAACTTACGCGGAATATATTTTGACCAGATCAAAAAAGAACATTTAATTATCTTCCTTTTAAACTACGCGAGGTCAAATAGAAATACCCAAGTGCTATGTATGACACACGTGACACACTCTATTTATTTATTTATGACACGGGTAACTTTGAGCCTAGTATAGTGCTTCGTAATTTCTAATATAACCTATGATGGAACAAAGCCTATAGCCTTCCTCAATAGACTATCCAACACATTTTGGATTCGAACGAGTATTCCCCGAGACTAGCCCGCTCAACTAAGCAAACACTTCGTTATACAAAAATACAGATTGCATATTATTATAAGTGGGTATATATATATATATATATATATATATATATATATATATATATATATATATATATATATATATATATATATATATATATATATATATATATATATATTATATACCATATATATTATCATTGGAATACTCGTACGCCGTATTTGCGAGCACTGAGCACTGAGCGACTGGGAGTACACAGCATCCACATTATTTGCTTCATTAATACATCGCCGGCCTCAACAAATACCTATACTCGTACTACCTACATGGGAACTTGCACACTTCACTAATGCGCTGGTTTCTCGGAACTTTTCATACAGGTTACTACACAGAAATGACGTTTCACACCAGATCGCGCTACTTTAGACACTGCTCGTAAACAACGAAATTGTGTTTTGAAGTTAGTTAATTGAAGTTTTATCACAAAAAGGTAATATATATTTAGCATCACTTTGGATATTAATTTTCAAACACATTGTAATTTTTCGCTGACATTTCGATATGACCGTTTCTACTTCACGCTTTATCCCGCATATAACGGGATAGGGGGAGAAACTTATTCCCCACTTTCCTCTACAATCTAAAAAAAATCTATGAAAATAATCCGTGTACAGTCAGACACTGTCCCATTCTGATACAATCGCCTCAGAATAAAACTTAATAGAAAATAACTAAAGCTTCATATCTTACATTATGTCACAAAGAGAACAAAGAACAAATAAAACGAATATTTTATATGTAGTTTGTTTAAATGTAATAATCTATTCAGCGTTAATACGTATGTTAATAAGTATTTACAAGCGCTTAATGAGCGGTAGCTCTACCAATACGACGATGATCAGTCAACACATTGACCGGTACTTAGCGGTGTAGCGATGAATCGTCACCTTTATTAAATACCCACGACTTATTAAATAATGCATATGTTTATTATAATAATAATATATATCTGTTTTACAATAATATAATATATATTTTTTTATTATATTGGATAATGACGTCATTGTAGTGCAATTGGAAACCGTTTTACAATAGACACGTTGGTTATAGGTTCGATTCAGGATCATCCAGGATCCTGTTAGATAGAGTACGATTGAAGATTCGCCTCTCAATGTTTAATATCTGTCTTTAAGAGGAAAGTGCTAAAACGCCGTGATTCATATTATTGAGTTAAAATATGGGAAAAATGCTTTCTGGTACCTACATACACTATACAGTGTATATAAATATCAAATTATGAATAATACGTATGTGCGCCACCTAACAGCCGGTACAAAAGCTTTAAGTAAAAGAATTTGATGTCAATAAAACTTTTAAACATATAAATCGAATGTTTTGGGGACTTGAACACACATCACAACATAGCATACAAACTGATATAATACAATTTTGCTAATAAGGCACTTTTTCAACTACTTCCACTATAATATTATAATAAAACAAAATAATAATAAATAATTTACTCGTTTTCAAAATTAAGTACATTATCATAGTAATTGGAGCCTCCTGTTAAGCAAAAAACGCCTATTTTAGGAGATCCCGCTCTTCCATATCATTAAGTTCATAGTGTGTATATATAGTGTATTAAATTTATTTAATATATTTAATAAATATATGTTTAAATATATGTTTTACCTTTTAAATAGAAAATGTAAAAATTAGTTCAACTCCTACATACTCGTACTAGCTCGTTGCAGACGCTGGCGTTAACGAAACACAAATATTAGTGAACGCGCGACACAAATTAAGGCTAATTCCTAATGCAAAGTATGGTTTAACTTGAAACTAAATGCTTCTACAAAGCTACCATTAACAACTAACAGATTATTACACGGGTCACATAATTCGACAATTTACAATCGCTTACGCGTCGACTAAAGCAATGTCAATAGAAGCTGTTAACATTAATATCGATAATGCATTTTGATTTTTTTTTGTTTTGCTTTACGTATTTTATATGATCTGAAAATTTTATGGAACTTATCTATAACGTGTAAAAAAAGGAAAATTATATATATATATATATATATATATATATATATATATATATATATATATATATATATATATATATATATATATATATATATATATATATATATATATATATATATATATATATATATAAATATGTATGTATGTATGTATGTATAACACTCCGCTCCCCACTTCACCTTCCGCATAATTTCTGAGACAGCGTATTGAGTGGTGGAAGTAAACACTTTGTCTTGTCACGAACATCCCGACTCATACACTCAGTCTGACTCTAGTGCATTATCGCGATAGCTTCAAATCTTTGCAAAAGTGAAGCATTCCAGTTGTATTTGTTTGGTTTTAAAGTTAAAAAACGTGAACATATTTATATATTGGTATCTTTAAATAATGCCTACTAAGGTCGATTCAGGTAGAAGGTCTCGTGAAAAGTATCAACATAGTGCAAGTTTTGTATGGAACATGCGAAGTGGAGTCACGCAAGGTGATCCATTTGTACCGCCGTTTTTAGATAATATTTTTTGCTTTGTTCAACGGATGTCAAATATATTGGTTTAGAATTGAATGAAATCAATATAAAATATCAAAGTTAGTAGAAAATATTAGAAAAAGACATTTTATTGTAAACATTCATTTAAAATATTTAATTTTAACAGTTCTAAGTCAAGAAACAAAATGTAATTTCTAAAACGATATAAAGGGTAATTAATTCGAGGTAGTTTTAGTTTTAGTCTATAGCCGTAAGCCGTTGCTAAGGTAGGTAGACCTAGGTAGGGAATATTTGTTCGTTGGTGGCAATTTTTGGCAGTGGCAATTTGTATAAAACTTAAATATTCTGTAAATACCTGCACTCTGCTCTCCGTGAGGCCGATGCGCATCGCGATCTCTTCTCTCATGAAAATGTCCGGGTAGTGAGTTTTAGTGAAACATCTCTCCAATTCATTCAATTGGGCTGGTGTAAACCTGGAGAGAAAAAGTAGTTAAGTGCCAGATACCAGAACGTATATCATTATAAGCTCTTAGTTCTTCCGTGAGACGAAACTACTTTGGGCGAAAAAATAAGAACGAAATGTCTTAACACTACGTTCTCTTATGCTATATACGGAAAAAAGTATGAAAGTGTAACAGATAATATCAATTTCATATACATTCTCCCATTGCGTGATGGAACGTGTAGAACTAGGTACCGACCCCAATTACGTAGTATATATTATATAATATAAAATTATCAAAATGATTAGGGTTCTATACTTAAAAAGTAAAAACGGGACCCTATTACTAAGCCTCCACTGTTTGTCTGTCCGTCTGTCACCAGGCTGTATCTCATAAGCCGTGGTAGCTAGAAAGACGAAATTTTCAAAAATAATGTACCTCCGTTGCCGCTATAACAACAAATAATAAAAATTGTAATAAATGTAAATATTCCGTCCTAAGAAAACCGAATCCTCGGTGCGCAAGTACTACTCGCACTTGAAAGATATTTTAATGATTATGAACAGACTATACCTAATTTATTTTATTATGATTATTTTTAGCTTCACGCTGCATCCCGCATACCAATAGCAGGGTAGCCAGAGGAAACCTAGTGTTAAGACCCCTACGACACCATAATCTTTATCTGTCATCTGATTTACCTAGTCCGGTGTCTTTTCTGCTTGGCAGGCTTGTCGCTGTCCGAGGCCGAGGACGACATGCTGACGGGCACTGTGGACATGTGCCCGCTGTGCTGCTGGTGAATGCCGCCTGCAACAAAATATGTATGAAATCCTATACAATACATACATATCTATACATTCTCACTCACGTACTATTCTCGTAAACTACCGGTTTAGAATGAACATATGTTTCGTTGTATCCAAAAACTACCATTGCCATTTACCGTGGGAGGTAAAAGTCCATATAACAAGTTAATCGCTCCGATGTAACCCGATGTAACTACTTGCTATCAGAGTTGCATCGGGCACTTGTTGTGTCCCATATATTATACTCAATTCATAGCTATTTCTATTTAAACATGCATAAAGCTTCTTGTAAAAGATAATAATAAATAAACCTCAACTTATTATGTTATTCGATTTAGTATTACGATAGCATGCTCCTCTAAGACGGTATTGGATTACACGTATGAAATCTTTATCCTCAAAGTATTTTTATTTACTAAATAAACAATATATATAATAATAATCTAACAGCCGTAATGGATTTGAAAATTCGTTATTATGTATATTTAATTACTTATGATTAAAGAACAAGTTATTACAAGATAGCTTAAAAGTGATCAGAAACATTTTTAATCCAATGTCAAGATATTTGGTCAGAAGATAATGTATTGAAGATGACGAAGTAATTTAACTAATAGCCCAATAAAACTAAAACTTTGGTTATATCAGTCGTACCTACTGTTAGAGGGCAGCGATACATTAATATTGCAGAAGTAGGTCGCAGATAATATCTTCTTGTAGGATATGTGGAGTTCACACATTGACTGGATGAGTTAAATAATGGTAAAAAAATATGAGGAAACAATAAAAGTGAAAAACAGTATATATTTTACCAGATTATAAGCCTAGTGGGCCTTGTTATATATTAAATACAATGGACAGTAGGTAGGTACCTTGCAGGTGGTCGGCTCGTATGGAGTGCGCGAGGAGACGCGCCGGCGCATGATGCCGATCCACGTTCGGCTTGAGATCGAGCTTGCTCTCTGAGCACTGCTCTTTGTGACCTGCTGAGATTATTCCCAAAATAAATTTTAAGCTTCTCAATATGACTAGAAGGACTTTAATAAATATTTTTAAGGCGCTGAATCTAATAATAAAGAATTTTTTTTTATACTTTAAATGAAACAATTTAACCAGATTCATCGACTTGTTTTTTGGAAACCCGACGTTTCCAACACTCTGCAGTAGTCCGTGGTCACGACTGACTAGTAGACTGTAGACTGGGTAGACTGAGGCGGCATTCGTCTGTCAGTTGATAGAATTATTATATCAAACTACCGCCAACGGTTCTGAGTTGCCTTGCGTACTGGCCTGGATTCCTGCAGAATAAGTAGAATGTATTCTGGCCTGTAGTGTTTGGGACCGTGGGTTTGGGACTTTATAGTTTTTATAAGTAGATAAAAGGTAGGATTGGGATATTTAAATAGCCTCGCGGATCATTCTGGGGACATATCTGTAGCGAGTTGTGAGTATATGAAGTTTATTAAGTCTGATATCATTGAGTTTTTCATCGAGTGCTCCCACACTGCAGGCTGCAATACACGCGCATTCTTGACATCTGAGATATGTTCCTTCACACTACACCAATGCTTTTCTTTGTATGACCAATGTGAAAAAATTGTTCAAATTTGGTTAAATTGTTTCATTTAAAATACATAAAAATCACGATAATCAGAGAACTATTAATATTATATAAATATTATCAATTTCCACGAAATTTTTAATAAATTGAATATTTTATATTTTTTTTTTGTTTTATTTGTTAGCAACAGTCATAGTTCCACAAATACGCTTGACCACAGATTAAAAAATATACCTAGCGTTGCACGAATAACGCATCGCATCCAACGCGACAACCAATGGCTTTATTTAATTCATATTTTTAAATTTACTCCTTTATAAAATATTTATATATAAATGATATAATTTTTTCACTTTCATAAATATTTTCAAACAGATTCTTATATTGTCTTAGAAATCTTATACCTTTTGTTTTAAAAAAATGATAGATTTAGATCAGAAATAATTAAATATTTTTATTTAATTACATAACGTTAATTATAATTTTTTTTACATATTAACATTAATTAGGCTCACACATTTTTGATATTGTTACTAAGTTAATTATTATACCCATTACTCTCCATACCTAGTAGTTTTGCAGTAAGACGATAGAATAATACCTCGCACCCTTGTTCGCCATCTCCGTACATTATAGATCATTGATTAATAGTAGAGATGTACCGACTAGTCGGCAGACGGCTCTTACGGCTTCTTACTCCATTTGTATTTCTCAATAAAATGTATTTCTTACATAAATATAAACTTTGGTTGCTTATAAATATTTTTATTTTATTAAGAGTCGTACACATTATGAAATATCCTTTAACGATCAGTTTCTAAAATTACTTAAAATGAAAACATATTAATAACGTCAACAATGTTTTTTTTTTTAGAATAAAACTTAGTGTCCCCTAAGAACAGCCGCTCATTATATAGGCATAGCTAGCAGGACAATAAACACTTGTCACTAAATATATTTTATTACTTTTCTTAATGAAAATTTTTGGTACCATTGCTCGGTCGCATCACTCATGGGATTTTTCAATTATTCACACATTACATATGCTAGTCGGCTAGTCGGCCAAAATCATAGTCGGCACATCTGTAATTAATACACAATACCTATACCGGTTAAAATGCAGTATGGAGAAAACAATATACAAGAACATACATACATACATACATACATACGAGTATATCAAAATATTTTCATTTACTATGAAATACGATATATGCATTAAGTTAAAAATTTAAATATATTTTCACTAAGTAAATTTATGTGTATCTGTATTTATTATTAGGCTCATCAGAACATTTCATTTGATATCATTCCAATTTCAATTATTTGACACATGACATGTAACTTAAAGTAGAATTTAAAAAAATTGTATTGTTATTAATATTTTCTGCGTTTTCTTGATTTATTTTGTAGAAAGATCGATTCATTGGTATGAATCTAGTTTTAAAATTAAAATAGATTATTTTAATTACGCAATATATCAATCACACAACACGTCATCAAATATATGGAACTGTCAAAAATACGAATAAACTGAAAAATGTACTTGATCATAAACTTATTATATTTAGAAATCGCCAGAAAAAGGTATAATTTACGACTTATCTACGAATAATCTGCTTAAATATTTCAATATAACATTTCACCTGTGACTCGTGAGACGCCGGAAGCTGTCGGGATCAGAGGGATCATAAAGTGCGTTTGATGAAATTGAATCTCGTTAAAGAGAACGCCCGCTACTAAAGTTACGTTTATGATAAGGGAGTTTTAGTGTACTTTTATAACTTGTACTTCTTTTAAGTTGACTACGATTAGGTTTGCGAAGATTTGGCATATTAAATTTAGATTTTTGTGTTTATATTTTACATAATTATATATTATTTCGAAATCGTTATTTTGTTCAAGAGGCAAATTTGAACACCAATATAGTACACATTATACATACAAAATAAAGATGACAGTGTTATTCTATAGGAAGCTACCACAGACCTGCTAAGAAAGGCCGGCAAGAAACTCAACAGTAGCTCTTTTTAACGTAAAATCTACGAGATGGTTATCATCATGAAAATTACGGCCATGAATTATATAACTAGTTTTTATTAACTTTATTAAATATGTTAATAAATATGTTTTTTGCTAGATATAATAAAATAAACTAAAATGGGAAAACATTCATTTGGAATTGTCAAAAAGCATACTTCTTTAGGTTAGTATCGAATAACTGACGTTATATTGGATACGCATTGAATTAACTGACTGGACTATAGAGATAAATCTAATGTCACTTAGATCTTGAATAAAATAAATATAATATACAAAAATTTACTGATAAATTATATATGAAGGTCAAAAGTTATATGGAATATAGGATTAATATTTACTGTACTTACATATAAAAATAACAATTGAATGTGAAAACTTAATTCTTTCCTACAACTTTTTATATTATTTTTACGATTTTTAAAGTGTTAAACCACACTAAAAATCAAGATTTGTACCGCCTATTGGGCGGTTTCCATAAGGTGTGGGTTCAAACCCCGGTGCGTTAAAATTTTTATGTTTTCTTTAAGATTTTTTATATTTTTAAAGCTGGACGTAGGCCTCTCCCAATGAGCTAATCCTACCTAAGTCATTCCGTTCACCAGTTTCCCACCATTTATAACAAATACGTGCAGGTAGTTGGCGGAATCTAACGCTGCTCAATAGCCCTTACAGAGCCGGAGAAATACAGAATATTTTAAAAGCTAATATTTCTCGAGTGCAATATAAACTCAACAAGCATTATAATTTCTGAACGTGCTACAAACATGTCGTAATTTTTATAAATGAGTTTCGGTTAGATTAGGCAATAATATAATATCAATATTATATCATTTAAGTTTTTATTCATATTTTTATTATTAGGTATAAATATACTAATTTATAATCTATTAAATTATTATTTTAAATATAATATTAACATAAAAAAAAATATAATTAATTTAGAACAGTATATATCTTACATAGAAATTAAGTTATAAACAAATTATAATAAATAAATAAAAAAGCTAAAGTAGTGATACATAATTAAGATGCAATAGAACAGGTACTATGAAAACTACGATTTTTCTACCTTCTCTACAAAAAGCGGAACATGAATAAAGAGATACGCTTACCTCCTAAAGCTGTCGCCGTGAGGTTATTAAGCATGGCCTCTAAGGCCCAACTCAGCCCGCCCCCTATGCCGACATTGTATTATCACTGTACCACTAAATTTTACCTTAAACACAAAAAAAACCACTAAAACACAGGCTAAGGCTCTACGTTCGACTTCCGGCCGTCGAACTGGCGAGCATCGTAAACGTTTTCAATCACTTCAGGTCCTGAAATATCGATGTCACACTCGCGGTTCCGAAGCGGCGGAATATTAGCAAAAAGCCGCCTCAATACAAAATAATTAGCGCCGTACTACACTCAATTAGTTTTAATTACGGCTCCGCTCAACTTATTTACACACTTAATTTTTGTTATAAAATTAATATAACCCGTTTAGTATCAATTTGTATAAATTTGCAGTTTGATTGGTTCGCCCTTAAAATGATCGTTTAATGTGGAAACTCGCCGACGACTGCTACAAAACAGATAGTCCTCACATTGTTGTTCAGATAACGTCCAAAAGGCGGACGCAGATACATATACTCGTCTCTGTCGCACCCTCGCTACCACCATAGGAGTCTACGGAGACGCAGTCGCTCGCTTCAGTAATGGATGTTAACATTTTGTTTACGGCCGATTTGAACAAACGAATAATCTATTATTTCATTCGTGCACGTATTATTGATACGACATTCTACAATATTAAAGATAACATCTATGCATCCTCTTCTATCTCACAGGTAACGTACATCAAATTCATACCTCTGTCTCTTTCTACATTGCGATTTGGGTATTTTGTAGAGCAGTAGAGACGGTCCGACCAATGGTAGAGCTGGAAAATCACTTGTCTGCAGGGCCGGCCTGAGCGTGATATTGAAATATAATGTGTATAGTTAGTTCAGGGCGTTTCGTTCTTTTGTAATGGAAAAAACAAATACAGCGTGATGTAGCGACGGCGTAGCGCTATAGCACTATAGCGGTAGAGTCCTATAGCGGTATAGATAGAGTAAATAAGAGAGGAGAATATTGGAAATATTTCAGGGCTTGAGTGCGATATCTTGTAGCGTCTCCACTTTTCGGACATTGTTGAATAAGGAATGCGTTTTGGATTGTATTTTTTTTTTATTTGAAGCTAATTTTCCTTCGTGTTCAGATTTTTTGTGTTGTTGTTCTATGATAGATTTAAAATCACATATAGGAATAGCATGACATGGCTAGATTATTTTTGTATTGTTTTTATAAAATATACGGTTAAGTTATTCTGGCATACTCTGAGATAGACAAATAAATATTATAAATTATTACATAAAATATTGTAAATATCATAAATTTTCCTTTGGTCATGATTTTTATGTATATGGTTAATATCGACAAGTTCATACGCAAATATGAATGCATGAATACCTACTGGTAATGGTACTGATAGAAACTGCTACAATATGTATTGAATAAAACAAGAATATCATTACACCCGAGTAGAAAACCTACATTTTTTTCTTTTTTAGTCTCACACTATACCCCGCATATAGCAGAATAGGCGGAGGGAATCTAGTTTTAAGGCACTCCGTTCTCCACTTTGTGTCCAATATCCAAGACATTCCCTGTTGAGGGGCGGTAATCACCACCGCGCTTTGTGTCCTTACCACAGTTCGGAAATGAAAACCCTTCGAGTTGGAAATCGCACTGACTACTGTAACGTTTACTACAGCGTCATTTTTTTTTAAATAATTATTTTACCTTATAGTAAAACAATATATCTAGAGGTGTAATTTACAGGTACTTGGATACGAATTAAATTTTATTTATTATATCGCGTGACTTTGTATCGCTGGTTTAAGATTCTTACTTAATTGTCATTTTTTTTTTATAAATGAAATGTAACATTTTAATATTTTCTTAAATATACGTGAAACTTGTTTCAAATGTATTAAATAAATGTATTAAAAAAATCAAATGTAGTAAATACATATTCTTTATATTCCATCTGTACACTCGCGTACATACTCTAAAACACTCCACATACTATATAGTATGTATGTATATAGCGCTATATATATTTATGTGTCATACCCACCCTAGCAATTACTGTGTAGTATCTCTCAGGAATGTAGATTAAAAATACCTGCTTTGTAGCGACTACGCTCAGGGGCAGGCTCAGGTATATTGCGTTACGAGAGCGGGAGGCCGACGAGAGGCAGAGGCAGCTTTGATGCAAAACTTTATAACAGTATGATTTGAAAACGTCACTTTGTGTTGAAATATTTCATATACACATAACTTGTATATGAAATGTTTCATGTACTCGTATATTGATATAGAAGCAGAGATATTTCGTAAGAGTCTGTCTATATGAAAAAATAATTAAAATTATTAAAAGTACGCAACTTATTTTCTTTAGTAACCTTTTAGGTTGTTAGTTGAATATTGGCTTATGGTGCATTTAGTACATACATATTTGCATATATTGATGATTTTGCAATGAAATTCCAGGGAAATTATATTTGTTGATATTAACCAATGTCTTGACCTAAAGTGACATGACTCTCTACACACAAAGGCTGTAAATAAAAAAAAATTTCTACCTTTTGTTAACAACACAATTTTTACTGTAATATATTATTACGAGATACATTTTTTTATGAATATTTTATGAACAAAAAAAAGTTTTGGATATGAATGACTGGTGACATACCTACATACGGAATTATTTGTGTATTTACTGCATACCAGAATTATATATACGCATCTGCAATAAACATAAAAACTAAAAAGCAAATTCCCTTAATATTATTTTTAGTTATCTCACTTTTTTAAACATTCATATCATGGTATAAATTTCATAAAACCTTTGTTTGCAATAACGCCTCAAGCGCTCCTTGCTGGGAACTCCTCTAGTACAGGAGTTTTATTAAATTTAAATTAAGCGTGGTACCGCATCTGACTGTACACGGCTATGAATCTCACTTGACATTTTGAACTTATCCACTACCGGAACAAGCAAAGTTTACAAACTAGCTAAAAATTAAGAATAGAATATCACCATAAAATTATCTTTACGTAGGTAAGAGTACGTTTGTTGCCGCAAAAGGTATTTTTACGTTATGTGTAATTATAATTATTTCTATTATTAGTAAATATATTGTTTTGCTTTTATTTTATTTGTGCTTATATTTCTCGTTATCGTCAGTACGCCACTGAGCTCTTCTCTCCGCTTCCAACTACGATCGCCTTACTAAAGCTAGAGGACATTCTACACTATGCCGAGGTGCGTTCTTTACCCCAGAATGCTTTTGTCCAAAGATTTTCAGTTCTTCTTCTTGGTAATCCTTTGGTTATGTTGATAGCATTGATTCTCTGTTGACATTTCAAATTCGATCCTTAACAGATGCATCTATCTCTATGCTTGGCCCTCTCCTCAGCTCGCTGAGCGACTCATTGTCCATATTCCGTCTCTATATGACAAACTGGTAGATGGCACTTATTAAGAAATTTTATTTAAGCTTTGCCGTATCACTGGCTGTATCCTTCTGCCAGCTTCCACGCTTCCACCTTGAAGTTCCTGGAACTCATACTTAGAACCTAGCTGTAATGTTTAACCAAGATAATCATATTCCTATATATCTATTTCATATCAGCCGAGAGAAGTCCACTGCAGGACAAAGGCTTCCTCCATTGAGCGCCATAAAGACGGGTTCTGGGTCGCCTTCATCCATCTGATTCCGGCGATCTTCACCAGTTTGCTAGTCGACCTCGTGGGGGGGCCTGCCCGTTACTGAATACATGCACAATATAGTACAGAAAGACTCAGATTAAGGCTCATTTTTTAGGTTTCTAATGTGATATCTTTCGCATAGCCAATTACATATATGTCGCTATTTTAAGAGTTCATATTGTGTTCATATTGTGTAATATACGACAAATAAATTGTGAATATTGTATGTTAAGACATTCTGTAGTATAATTAATATTGTTAGTATTAAATATAATTTATTTTTTAGCCTCACGCTGTATCTCGCACATAGCAGGGTAGGCGGAGTGAACCTAATGGTAAATGATTCCATTCTCCGCTTTCTGTCTTTCGAGACATTACATGTGCAGGGTAGGCGGAGTGAACCTAATGGTAAATGATTCCGTTCTCCGCTTTCTGTCTTTCGAGACATTACATGTGGAAAGACGGAACTTAATTTCGCGTAAATTAAAATAATTAATTCCCCCGCCTTGGAATCGATCTCACAACTACCCTGTTTCGAGTCAAATGCTGTGCCACTGCACCACTATGGATTATTTTTTCTTCTTATAGCTTCACGCTGTATCCCGCACATAGTACGGTAGGGAAAGGCAACTTAGTGTTAAAACACTCCGTTCCTCGCTTTCCGCCTTTGTTTCCAGAACGAAAAAACAACAAATAATTCATTCTCCCCGAGTGGGAATGGAACTCACAAGCCGTTGCGTTTTACAGGCAGACACTGTGCCTCTGCTTCACGATCCTCATGGAATTAATAGCTAATAATATTTAATTATTATTTTGTAAATATTATATATTTTTATTTTCCGTCCCTACAAGGTATACTATTGTAGTATTAGCCATATAGAATATAATCCGGGACCAATTGTCCATTTTTTAATACTGTCCAAGACGTACATATTTAAAAAAAATTAAAACTAGTGACGCCATGATGCAGTGGGTGTCTCACAATAATCACGATAATTGTAACTTCGACTCTAATTCAGGAGAATGAATGACGAGTTAGAGCGCTGTCAAACATATCCAAAATATTTTACTTTTTCTCCTTAAATTTCTTTATTTACATAATATTACTAATTACAATACAAATGTGTGCACGATAAGTATTGACAAATACATTTAATGCAGTACAAATGACACTTAATAGAGACTCCTTTCACCTATGTATGTAAGCTTATAGAATATATATAAAGAAACTGATCACAACATTTTTGTTTTTAATATTTAAGTAAATTTTTTTTTTTATTGTTAAATTTTTTTTTTACTTTAAAAGCATCTAAAACTAATTATTTTCAACATAACACATAATATGCAATAAACAATACAAACGGCTACAAGGTCGTATAACTGTATCAAGTTTATTTATTAATAAAGCGATCTCCATTCAGATGGTATATTAGCGCTAATGCGTCTTCAGCTTTAACTCGCTACATAGAACGGCTATTTACATTTAGTGGAGGAGTGACTTTGATTAAGTGGATATTGATTTAGAGACTCCTCTCGGTATAGCGTATCCTGTAAAACTTAAATATGTTTGTATACAAAATGTAGGCCTTCGTGACGCACAGTATAGTGTAGTACAGTGTTTTAATGTGAAGTGTAATAAAATTAAAAGAAATTTACTTATTTTATATAAGTATGACGCAGCATTAGTTGCATTATTTCACAAGAATCAAAATCAAAATTGGGCGTATATATGGAGGCACTGTCCAATATCCAATGTCCAGTGTCTATCGTATACTTTACCTACCTACCTGATGGACTTGATAACGTCAATTGTGCACGTCACAATACCTACATACATATTACCTATATACAGGAAATATGTGATACTAAAAAATATTAATTTGTTTATTTATTTAGCTTCACGCTGTATCCCGCACATAGCAGGGTACGCAGAGGGAGCCGTAGGCTGAAGAAACCTAGTGTTAAAACACTCCAGTTTCCCACTTTTATATTAATCTATTAAAATAAATTTATTTAATTAAATCATGGTTTAAAGACAATAATAATGAAGACAATAGTAATTGTACTTGTTATAATAATAGTAATATTTATAAATAAAAAATTATCATGTTGGACACACTGTGAAATTGAAGTTGAAGTTGGATTCCGTCATCAACATTGCTAAAAGTTATCAAAAATAGACAATATATCCGCTGATCAAAGCTTTTTTCTATAAGCTATATATATAGGTAATATACGATAATAGTAATGGTAATAATTATAACTTTCATCGTAATTTCAATTTCATATTCATACATAAGTAATTTCATAAGTTCAGCTTCTTGAATTTCAATTGAGTTACATTTATACTTCATTTGATTTGGTTTTAGTACAAAAGTCCTAATGAAACTTTCTAGTTGAACACGACTTACGCAAACAAAGCGACCATACAAAAATATGCCATTAAAAGGCGCAGAGGTGCTAAGCGATGATTTTTAATAAAAAATACCCCGCTTTAATATCGGTTATGCCTTGGGGTATCTATTTTCTTTTCAGTTTCGAAGAATACTATGAGTATATCGATATCAAAGAAAAATATATCTTAATATTTTATATGTAAGTCGGAATTCCATTATTCTGCTATATTTTCAAGATTCAATGCACTGTTAGAGTAATGTCAACTCTACACCTCTATATTAAGGTAGAATATTCCATCTGTAAAACTTGGTCTAAGGATGTTTTAGTATTAGGAGGGGAAGTAACGCATTGTAGCCGTAAAACCACGCGTAGTTTATTATAAGTTAATACGCGCCCCCGCCTTAGCGGATAGATCGTGGTGCAGCGTGTGCCAATAAAGAGTATACTTTTAATTAATTGTATCAATTGTATGGATTATAAGTCATTTAAGTAATTTGATGGGTAATTATAATTTATTAATTGTATAATATTTAAATGATTAAAGTGTAGCTTTTATCAGAATTTGAACGGATTGTAGGATGTGTACCATCCCAAGCAAGCAAGAGAGTATTTTTTTTATCTTTACGCCTTACATACAAAGTGTAAGCAAGCAAATTGTAAGAAGCCAGGGACTACTACCATTATTGTGATATAATTTATAAATTATCTAATATGTTAGATACTCGTATACAACGTTCCTTTCATCCCGGCCTGCAGTGTACCCGCACCCCAGGCAACGCTCCATTGTAATAAACTTACACGGTTTTTAACTCGGCGTGCCCCGACGTGCCCCGACGTGTCCCGGCGTGCCCCGGCTAGCCCCGTGTCATGTCAGATTGCCAAACTAAACATGTATGCATGCTAGTATTTCGATGACGATTCGTAATAATGAAAATTTAACCAAAGTGCTTAAGAATATTTTCTTTTTATACATCATTCTAAAAATATCAATAATAACATTTTTATAACTATTTTGTCAAGAATAGAAAAATAGTAGTGAAGAATTCTCTCTCTTATGCGTATACTTAAATACAGCTTGCTTTGAGACAGAAATTTATAAAAAACAATTAGTTTTATATAATTTATTTAAATTTTGAGTAAAGAGTATTATGAATTTGAGAATTATTATAGAAACTTTGAGAATTATTATATTATAGAAACTAGAATCTAAATGAGACCAATGATGAATTTGACTTGATTCAAGAAATCTATTCTCTCCTCTACCAAAAGATTGCCTGGAAGAGATCGCTCTCTTTGTAATAAGGCCGCCATTTGTTCTGTTCAAATATTATAAATAAGTAAGTATTACTTAAGAACTTTTATAAATAAGTAAGTACTATTATAAATAAGTAAGTATTACTTACTTAATTTACGAACGCATTTTTTATTATAAAATAGATATTTTCGATGCTTGGAGACAATTTCATCTACTTGTCATTGAATTTCATAAACTGGTAAAGTAGAGAATGATATGTGCCTATATTATATTCTCTTTTTCTAAGAAAGTAATTAAGGTAAAGTAGCGAGATATACCAAACTAGAACAATCCACTAAAATCAATTTGACAACGACAGGTGAATACAACAAGAATAGAATACAATAAAGCTATATTTTAATATTAATAAATGTAAAATGGGAGATTTGAAATTAATAAAATTTCCGGTTTGGTGGCGACGGAATATTTCATAGCGAAATGAATATTTCTGCCCGTTTAAATCGCTTCACCGCATAAAGTTCAGCGCGAAGTTCTGTAGGGATGTGATCTTGCACAATAGAAATATTAATCTCAATATTTTTAAGCTTCACGATTATTTTGAAGTTCAATTCGATTAGATTCGATTATCTCTTTATATCTACCCCACAAACTAATCGATTTCGATCGATTAGTTTGTGTTTGTAGATATAGAGAGAGAGAAAGATAGTCTAGAATTAAGACATTTCACTCTCCACTTTTTGCCTTTCTATAGATATTGTCTGTTGACTCGTAAAACTACGCCACGCTCGGCTTTACCAGAAATAGGAACACATAAAATTAAACACTGTCCAAAGTGGAAATGGAACTCACACACACTATAAGTGTGTGAGTGTGTGTGTGTTTTAACTGTGCCTCGATGACGTCATAAAATCAATATAAAAATGTAAATACTTTAAGTAACATCACTTTTAAAATATTTTTATCATTCATAAAAACCTTTTACTATCTAAAAATAAATATACGACACCCGATAAGTAAATGCCTCGACATCACTATCAACCCAGTAATAGCTAAGCCCTGTTCTCCCCAGAGAGCTAATATATTGTTATTTGTTCCCGAGATGTTGGTACGTACCTACTTGTGCTATTTGAAAATTGTGTTTAGTTTATTAATCGTATTTACTATTAAATATAATATTTTATTATAACTAGGTTAAAGAACAACGTGTCGCAGTGGCACAGTGTGAGACAGGACGCGGAATGGTTGTGGGTTTGATTCCTGTTCTTTATTTAACTAGGCTACAAGTTCTTTTAAATAGTTAATTTATATTGCAGTGTCAGTAGTGTCAGTCCTGCAGGAAGCTACCATCGGCTCGGAAGGCAGGTTGTGCTGAGAAGAGCCGGTGAGAAACTCAACACTTGCTCCATGGCGAATTCATGGTTATTACTATGTTATTTTAAATTATTTTCATAATAATAAAAAAAGTTATTTCAATTTATAAAATTTCCTTTTTTTTGTAATTTATCAAAATGTCTCAATTACTAGTGGAATAATTTCTATAACATAGGTACGTACCCGTTGTATTAGTATTGGTGATTTAGTTAAACCAGTTCAATTAATATTCAATGGACTTTGAGGCCACAACCTTTGCGTGTAGTTGACATGTACCAATCCAAAAACAATAAATAGATTTATTGAAGAACATTTCCACAGTAACCTCCCTGCATTTATTTATATTACATATACCAAGAGTCCCTCACCAGAAGAGAGTTCACATCTTTTGAATAACTTATATGTATGTGTATAAATAGCTATATATAACTGTTATATAACGATATATGTATATATAACTATTAAATTACAGCACTAAATAATATTTATGACAAATTATAAGAAATCATTAAAATTTAATACAACTTCTAACCAAAGAATCACAATACGAGAATATTTTATTTAAAAGTAAACAATTAAGGAAGCGGAAATCAAATCCCCAATCAACGTTAGAAATTACATAGAAAATTTAATAAGTATATTTCAATATAACAATATATAATATTAGGTATTGTGTGAGGCCGTAACCGTATGTAGTACGCTTCGACCACTTAGCTGTGGAATAAATGATAGCTACGCTTACACTTAATGAAATTCATGCGACAATTACTAGTATTAATTTGTCAATTTCCATACAATTTATTCATTATTGCATACAAACCGAGAATATGGCCACAACTTAGAGAAATGAACGACTTTTATTTTAAATATAAATATTTTATAGTGTACGATATGTTATAACTACCGTATCGTATCTTATTTAAAAAAGCTCATACTAAATTACTAATAACACTTCAACGTTAGTTAATATTCTGTATTTTTAAGTAATTTACGAGTGTATATGTCAAAAACATATTCTTTGTGGATATACCCATAGAAACAGAATTAGGACGTCCTCCACCTACTTCGCTAACAATTTTTTTTTTTCGCTTTCTTCGTTCCGTATTCCGTCATTATAAGATCTATAGAAACGGCGTGTCTGTTGTTTAAAAGCTACATTTTAATATTTTTTTTTAATATTTGTTATCCATTATAGGCTATTAAATAAATACGTAAAGTACTGTCTAATTATTATCATTTCGGTTCATGAGATACAGCCTCGTGACAAACGGTAGGACAAACAGCTAAATTTTTAGAATTTACCCAAGGTATATGGGAGATGAAGAGATGCCCAAATAAAAAAAATCTATATATCAAAATACATACTGTTAGTATGTACTATGTACATACAATAAACAGATAACATGATAATGTAGATATTATTAATCCCGCCCATATAATGTTCATATAATCTCTAATATCGTACGATCTTTTTCCCCGCTCTGAGCCGCTGAGCTCGCACTGCATACAAACGGCCCATTACTCGCCGCATATTTCAAAGTATTACACTTGATTTATAAAACAGCTTACCGGATCCGCAGTTTCATATTTTTTGTACTAAATATGTATGTATATATAACGCTTGGAAAATAATACCTTTATGTTTATTACATTGCTTCAGTCATTAAAATTAAATATTCTTTTGTCAAAAATAATTTGCATGACTAAAGAATCTGAATTTAGGGTTAAGCAATATTTACTTAGTCATATTTTGACATGTTCGAATCATCACAATCAATTAGGATAACTTTGATAAAAACACGAAGAAATTATATTTTCACTTCTTTTTTTATTTTTTTCCTTCAACTTCACGCCGTATCCCGCATATGGTATGAAAAAACTAGACACTCTGTTCTACACTTGTCACTCGAATTCACATGATACACTTTGTATTGAGCTGGAAAATGAATTCATTTAATTCCCCCGCTTGGATATGTAACGCACTATCTATTACAGACGGACGTTGCTCCACTGAGCCACGGTCACCTCAAAATATTCCAAATTTAAAGTGACCTATAAAATATTACATTATTTATCTACATTGTTTTATATTTAATTTTAAATGAATCCTTTCTTCATCGCATCACGCCGTTCACAAATCATCAAGTCAGTTAACATCAAATAACGCTCACTTTGATAGCGAAAGGGCAAATCATATTATTACCAGTAGAGTATTACGTACGTATACATTGAGTAATTCTGACAAGTCGCGTGTAGGGCGGGCGGGCGTACGGGCGGCCGAGCGGACGGGAGCGGGGGCGGGCGCGGGGGGGCGCGGGGGCGGGCGCGGGTCAAAGGTGCGTTATAGTATAAATTGTCAACATCAATAGATGGATCTAACTGCGTGGTTCGTCAAACTGAGGGCCGGTAGGTTTATTATTTTTTAAATATTTTGTCAGCAATGCAGGCGGTAAGGCTCTATTATTAAAAACAGTTAAGAATTTGAAATATTATTTTTGAGTGGCGTAGCTCACCGCCGCCGCGGTGAAATAATTAAAGCGGTAAAATAATTCATACAGCTTGTATTATAAAACTATTCTCTAGCGTAATTACTTTAATAACCCCTGCTCCAGTCCGAATGCGGTGCAGAATGTATAGCGGAGCAGACGCGTGCCGTCGACAGGTGGCGCGTGGCGCGAGGCGCGGACACTTCTATTTCTGACTCACTAAATTGTATCTTGCACTAAAAAAATCTAAATCTTCTTTTTCCTACGATTAGACATGGAAAAGATATTTCTTTTACAGAACTATTTATAAACGAGTAATATAAAATTTTCAGTGGTTTATCTCCGCCAGAATTATTATTAAAATTTGAAAAAAAAATTAATATAGTATTATTAATTAACTATTAAAATGAATTACTAAATATATTATAAAATATATAATAAAAATCAAAAAACTTGTATTCCGATACCGGGAATCGAACCCGAGCCTCCTGGGTGAGAGCCAGGTATCCTAGCCACTAGACCATATCGGATATGTACGTTAAGCTGAAGTTGTTCTTTATGATGTCATCCTTTATTTTTAATAGAAGCTTATACTAATTAAATGTTTTTGTAAAAATATTCCAGAAAATCGTTATTTAACGGTCTAGTAGTCGACTCTAGTAAGAAAACAAATTTATTTCTCTTGCTCATATATGAAATTTAAAACATATAAAAAAATATAAATTTCATAATATCACTAACACTCATTTATTCGGGTCTATGTGTAGAGTCAAAGTGGAACATCGTATAATATCTACAAAGGTGCATTTAATAGTCAGTTGATTGATGTTTATTAGAAGGGGATTTAATTTGATCTAACTCTACATTCAATTTATTTAATATGTAGAGCTCTTATTTCTATAGAAATAGAGATGTTTCTTGCATACTTTTCGTCGGACATAGATCCGAATATCTATTTTGTATAACAACTGTCCGTCTGTTCTCATGAGAATCACTATGACGTGATACCATTTGACGTGCAAAAGTGATTGAAGTACGAATTAATGTTGCAAAGAAGCTCTAAGTGGAACGTTATTAGTTTTTTAAAAGAGCTTTCACTTAACGTTTTGCTTTCTCTCATAAATCAATAAATATATAATGTATTTATATATATATATATATATATATATATATATATATATATATATATATATATATATATATATATATATATATATATATATATATATCTATATATATATATATATATATATATATATATATATATATATATATATATATATATATATATATATATATATATATATATATATATATCTTTGTTTATATATTATAAATTATTTTCTTTCCTCGCTGTGGTAACACAAAATGTTATTAGTAATGGATTGAGGTCCTGCCCCTCAATATGTAATTAATTTATGAATACATAGTATTTAACACTAAATTTTCTCTGCATAGGCTAGTTATATGAAAAATTTATATAAATATATATATATATATATATATATATATATATATATATATATATATATATATATATATATATATATATATATATATATATATATATTCCGCCACATAGCAGAGTACTTTCACATTCTTCCTAATAATTTGTTCAATTTTAATTTAAACAATATTAGATTAACAATTATTTAATTAACATAAATTAAAAATGATATTTTCACATGACTTTCACTTCCATCCCCTCATCCTGTGACCCCCCGCTACTGTAATTGCAATACAAAGACATGACGAAGACAGTTCAATTTAGCGTTAAATATAGCTTCAGAGGACGCTGCGAGGTGGTCGCTGATCAATTGTAGCCAAGAGTCTATATGGATAGAGATTTTATTAGTTTTCGTATAAGAAGAGGAGAGGAGCTTTATTTGATTATTATTTATTATTATGAATGTTATTATTTAGATTGATAAAATTATGTTATATATGCATTAAAAATACTATTTAAATGCATATTTATTAATTTATATATGAATGTGAAATGATATTATTTTATTTTGATTTGTGTATGGAATTAATAAAACTATTATTATTATTATCATCATAATATATAGATATCAGACATCATTTTAAGTCAATAATAAAAACATATGTCTTTGAAGAGTATTCCGTCTTGCAATTAGTACATTTAGAACTTCATTAAAAACATAGTGATGGATTTATGTGGGGGTTACTACAATAACTCTACTTCTTGACAAAACAACTGATGTGATGTGATGTGATGATGTGATGTGATGTGATGTGATGATGTGACGTGATGTGATGATGTGATGTGATTTGCTTTCTTGTATTCAAAAATGCAATTATAAACTCAAATTTATAAATTTTTATTCCTCCTATATTTTAGTATGCAACATAATTTATCGTACATCTAACATTAGGGCGCGCCCACACCCCGCTGCGTTAATGAGCTTGCGAACAGCAAATAGATATTACGCGATTACGCGGCACGTGTGAACCGCCTTTAGCACGTGGCCAAGGTGTATAGTGGATAGTGTATATATTTGCTAATAATAAAAATTAATAATGCTAAAGATAAACTAAGGGTTAAAATGTCGGAATCACGGTATTGTTCGGTTTTGTGATGTTGATGAGAAATATTCCATATAGAGTTATCAAAGATTTTTTAACCATTTTAAGCATATTATATAATCATTAAAATTTTACTTAACTTATATATTTGGTTGGATGAAATCTAGCTAATTTAAATCCACTTGCTTGATAGATATATGAAACTTAATTTTTTTTAATACTAAATGGCACAACTCTACGCAGCATAGGAATTTTCCAAAAGAATAACAAATTATCCATCGAGTGACCCATGTCTGAACCCTCTGTAATATAACAAAACGGCCAAAGGATTAATAAATAAAACGAGTACTATTATACTATTATATCTAATCTGTACGGTATAAATACCAGGAGTAAAAATAAGTTGATAACACGTAGTTTTCGCCTTCAGAAGGTAAATAAATCGTTTATGTCCCAAGGTAAACGCATGTATTATAAACTTCCACAAATACTTACAGACTTATCCTTTGAGCAATTTAAAGTCAATTTAAAAAACATATTATTAGGGAAAGTATATTATTCACTCCAAGAATATTAAATGGATCCACACACTGTGGAGTTAAGTACTGTTGATGCTCATTCGGGAGGCTTACCACAGTTGTAAATATAATGTAAATTTACATTAAAAAGAGGAACTGTTGAGTTTCTCGCCAGCTTTTCTCAGCAGAACTGCCCTCCGAGCTGGTGGTAGCTTCTTGAGGGGCTTACAATACTGATACTTATGTTAATTGACGATACGAAAGTGCTTGAAATAGCCTATTTGAATAAAGAATATTTTGATTTGATTTGTAGACAAAACTTGTTACTTTCATCTTCGATCAAGAGCAATTATTCCCGTTTTTGTGGTGACTCTCTTTCTATGAAAACCGTAATACTATGGAATATGATTCCATTCGATCCACTCTAAATCTTTTAATATATTTAAAAATACTAATTATTTCCTTTCTTTGCAATTATAATGTTTAAACAATAATATTAATAATAAATACAAATTTATTATTTTATATATATTTTACGTTATGTACTCGTATATATTTTACTATTTTAATAGAAAATATGTATATATAGTGTATAGTATATATTTTTTTAGTATTATTATGATTATATTTTAGTACATTTATCTCTATATGTATTTAGTGTGTATTTGGCATTAAGTTTAAGTACGTAAGTAACGTTAAGTTTATAAGTACTTTATATACCTATCATTGTTAGCTTCGTTTATTTTAAGATAACAATTATATATCCTTGATTTTAGTTTACTTAGCGTAGATTTTAGCTAATTAGTTAAATTTTATAATATTTAAGCGCTCGTAATGTGCACTAACCCGTATACCATAAAATTAAATTCCCGTTGTCAAAGGTTGTCAGTCAGAAATTGCTTTTAGCAATAATTTTGACTGATTGCTGTTTCGATAAAACTTGTATTTTTTTCTGAATATTAGCTTCATGTGCATATATAATACAATATATCTATCTATCTACCTATACATAAATTAAAAATATAACTGATTGTTGTCTAAACAAAATATATTATTGGGATCATTTCTTAATGTAATAAAACCCAAAACAATTTTACTATTATTGTCCGTTTGTCTAAACTGATTTAAATACAATATTTCATTAATTATTGTTCCTATTGATCGGTTCATAAAAAAAATGTACCAATTAATAAATTAAAAAAATAACGTGGATTACATTTCATGAAATATGAAATCTATCGGTTACTACCAATGACGGGACAAATCATAATGGTATTGACAAGTCACGGGTCAGCGGTCACTAGTAGTAGAGTGTTGTAATAACGGTGGACCCACAATCTGCTTGCTCAAGATATTGATTGCAAGTAATGGAACCACTCTGATACAAACTGTCTGTCGCGTTGTATCTGGGAACAGATAGTGTGATTGGAGCTTGGTCACTTTGTAAAGTTGTGGACAATAGTTTTATATGTTTTTTAAAGTAAATTTTTTTAATTAACTTTAAGAATAGAAAAATACTTATAGAAAATATATAAAAATTTTAACCCATCAAGATAGCAAGCGCTAAGCCATCTGTTTTTTATCAAGCTCCGTCGAAATTCTTATATGCTTTTTATTTTTTACAACTTATTACGTTGTTAACATCTCTGTAGGAAGCTTTTTACAAATTTCCGCTAAGAGAATGTTATTTTATTAAATATTGTTAATATTGTTGTGGACAAACTTACATTTAATAAGACTATTGCTTTAAATTTAATTTATAAATATAATATTGAAAGTTTTGAATATTTTTAATTTCTAGCATTTCTATCTTTTCACTCAAATCGAGATTGGTGTGGTGGAACTCAAGAAGTTATTTATACTAAATACTTCAAATTTATTATTTTTTTTAATTCCAATTGGAGATTGAAGCCGCAACCATCGCGTTTACAATCAGATGTGTCGCTGCGCCGTAATAGTCACTAAGCCTATTCAACTAAAATTGGTAGTAAATATATTTATTAACTTAAAGACCAAATGATCAAATACCGAAGAATCCAGCAAAAAAAAATTATAACATACGGAAAAAAATTGTCTCACAATAAACCAAGAAAAAGGTAAATTTTTGAGTGAGGACCTCCCACACACTATTGTCTGTCCGTCTGTCTCATACCGTCGTATATAGGAATATAGAAGAATACGATACTTGTGTACCGGAAGCGGCGCACGGTAGCGGCGGCTCATTAGCATACATACGTTAAGATACCATGTGAACTGTGCTGGCTATACAGCGTGTTCCAATTTATTTATATATCAAAAATATGTTCATTTTCATGTAACTCTGTATGTATGAAGAAATAACACCACACTCTCCGTTCTATTAAGTAAAGAATAGGGGATTCGTCTGAAATCCAACTTTACCTGAACTAAATTTTAAATTCCACTAAAGAAATGTTAACAAATGAAAGTTTACTCTGAATTGTTGTTAAACTTCGACTGGTTAATATATCATCATTTTAAAGATATCATTAGTTACGGTTTCAGCTCATTAAAATGAAGAAGATAGTATCCATTCATTAGATTCTCTTTTTCTATTTTATTGATTAAAAAATACCACCTGTATATATATGTAAATGAGTCGCGCACGCCGTTCTGTTTTCACACCGCCGCTGGAAACTTTGTTCCCAATCTATATCGGACTATCGATGTTTTTTTTCTTAAAATATGGTAAAAATACCTTTTAGGTACAGTGGTAATGATACGACGGCCTTAGAGAATGTTTAAGTCGCAGCTACTTTGAAGTATTAAATAACGCAATACACATTGAAAATTTTAAAATATTTCAAACATTGAAAATATTTCTTTAAAACATATAAGCCACTATTTTTTTGAACTCTCTGGTAAGGCGGTGCTGAGTTCCATCACTCATTATTCAATGTCTCGAATTCGAACAAAAAACGGAGAACAGTGTGTCTAAACACTAGTGTTAGTAGGTAGCTTAGTTCTTTAAAAAACTTAGTCTATTTCTATGACTGAATCATAGAAATCAAAATTGTAAAGCAAATATAGTACAATTTAAAGATATAAACAAATACAGTAATATTAAAGAAGTGATACAATTAATTGGCAGAGCAGAGGCAAGGAGTCGCGAGGGTGAGAGGGCGAGACCCTCGCTGTAGAGCCGAGAGCCGACGCGTGATTTAATATTAATGATGTTTTAACCTTAGTGATTTATTTCATTGGGTACAAGTGAAGGGAGTTGGGCGAATTTATAGTTTTAACATTACTTATGGACGATTTCTACAAAAAATATTGTATTCTATTTTATATGTACGTATTTTTTTAAAATTTAAAGTGACATAGGTAAAGAACACACTAGTACTACTTGACTAAAGTAATGTAACTCTAAAGTCTAAACCACGATAAGATTAAATATTTAAAAGTGACTTAAAATACACAATTATTATGTTAAATAATATACAACATATACTATTAATAACAATATAAAAATATGATATTTTAAAAAGCACTTTACCACATAGCAAAAATTCAATCAAAATCTTAATATATTTCTTATATATAACATATATCTAATAACATATCTGTTTCTCTCTATTTTGTATATAATATTTAACGGTAGGCTCTTTACAAGCTCGCCCAACTCTACTACCTTGCTCTCCCTCGGTAGCGGTAGGCCGGTTTTGTTTATTGCTAATAAGCTCCTAAGCCATCCGATATATTGTGCCGACGCGACGCGGGGACGACGCGAAATATGTGTTGACTTTCTTATTTTTATACCTCCGTTTAATTTAACGGTTACACGCTGTGACATTACAGAATGTAAATTTTATGTAAATTCTCTTTTGCTTTAAAACGATCTTTAACTTTTGAATGTTGGTAACTAAGTTCACCGCAGAAGATGGTGAAGAAGATATTCAGTCGAAGAGCTCATTCGTCGGGCAAATGAAAGTTTCATAACTGACATGTATAGTATAATATAATATCAAAACTGCTATTTCTTAGAGACAAGGATAAACAACAACAACAACAACAACAACAAGGTGCCTGGAAACACAACAGATGAAGACATTGTCGACGACAACCGTCCGCAAACCTGAAGAGATATAACCAAACCAAATATGACTGTTACGAGTGCATTATACAAACACAAACAGAGCTAATGTATTAAAAATTTGTATGATAGAAAAACTCCAACCATAATTATACAAAAATGTTCTTATTTTAGTAGTAGGGCTGAGCTAATTTCACGTTTTCTTGTTTTGTAAATAAAAAGTATTTTGATTAACATGATATAACATAGCCCCGCTATAGGCGATATTTATCGACATAATGTGGACATTTTCTTATGTTATCGGGTTTACAGGCTTTTACGGCTTAACAGACTTTACTATACCTTACTTTAACTTACCTTTCCTTACTTTACCTTACATTACTTTATATAAGCGAAAAGTACGTATTGAATTATTTGATTATAGTATACAAATTTTATTTTTATTTAACAATCTATTTATTAAATGATCAAAATTCCAAGTACATAGAAAATAATGTACTTGTACTTTTGAAGAAGCTTAAAATATAGACAGTATTTGAAATCCTATACACTATAATAGCCTATAGATTAGCTAGGTACACTGGTACACTGGTAGACTGGTACTATAGTAACCTCTAGCGTAGCAACCGTTACAACTAACCTATTATAACAGAATTTTCTTTTACAAAATCATTTGCAAGTAGTGTCGAAAGGCCAATGTTGGGAAACACGCACAGAGTCGTGCGGCCGCCTCTTAGCGCCCGCCTCGGTAACACAAACAGTAAATAAAAAGCTATTTACAAGTAGAAACCGGAGCAATGGAACCCACACAAACGTATGGACTACATACATACATATGAATAAAACTTACTCCAATAATACAAGGTGTGATTAAAAAATACTGTGAATAATTTTGCTAAGGAAAAAATATTAAGTTTACCTCGAATTTAATCTAATCTCATGTAAAGTACTCTTCTAGACTAGCGATACATTTGAACACATAAATGAAGTAAATTCTGGAAATCATTTTTCGGTAGAGTCTTCTCCTCTTGCTTTGTCATAGCTCTTTCAATGTTAAAATGTATGTGTCAAAATAGACTCGCTTCATTCTCTACTTTCTCGAAGAGCCAGAAATTGACATAATTTTTTACCAAAAACGAGTCATTATGGTGTGGAGTATTTTCATGATGAAATAGTAACGTTGATTTTCGAAGGTTTTTTTTCCATAAATTGTGTCAAAAATGATTCTCACCCTCTTACTCCGCTTTATGAATCGCTTTATGAACCTCATATTCCTCTATATACATATATGTAGGCGGAAAAAGTACTTTTCTTGGAACAACGGAAAGTTCCACAAGAACTGTCACAGTCAATTAAATGTCACTAGACAGAGGAGTGAGACAATTATCACTATGGGATGACATTTTATCACCTGTCCGTTCGTTTGTTTGTTTTGTGTTAGTTTCTATTAGATGTCAGCATGAGCGGCGCCTTACCTGTATAAATACTGTGCAGGGAGTATTATGAAGATACTGATTTATTATTTATTATGTATTTTAAGAAAAGCTTTATGATTTTGCAATGAATATCATGATGTACCTAATGTTATGACAAATATAAAAATTCATAGTTAAACTCTATAAAGCTTGTAACGCCTAGGTATCACCTCCAAAAAGTTAATAAGTCATTTATGCATCTGAGTATATGCGCCTATAATACAATTTATGTAATTTATCCTTAATTTGCCTCCTAAGAAATTCAAAGAAAATGTTAAAACAGTACATACATATCTTTACGCTTCATACCTAGCGGGGTAGCCAGAGAGAAACGGAGCGCCAAACGCTGCGGTCCCTGCATACCTCATTCGCCTCGTCAACTATAATCAACCTGTTCATACATGCCCTCCGGGGGTCTTCATGTTTTTTCTCCTCCTCCAATATCTTCGACACTGTGTTTTCGAAGGTAACCCAACTCCCCCCTTGCCTCTCCTATCACTCATTTTTGCTTCATATAGTCAGTTTTGTTTTATCAGTATATATTAAAACAGTGCTCGTTAGTAAAGTGTATCAGGAAAATTTAAGTGATAAAAATGAGTGGACTTGATGTCATTTGAAACTTATCCAGGCTACTACTGCCATTGTATATAGTAATTATTGTAATATTGATATTTAAAAGAGCAACTGTTGAGTTTCTTGCCGGCTCTTCTCTTCGCAGCAGACCTGCCTTCTGAACAAGTGTATGGTGGCAACGACATACTGCTTCGACGATTCAAAAGTGCTTGTAAAAGTCTATTTGAATAAAGAATATTTTGAATTGGATATTGGAATTTTAATCAGTTACTATGGTCATATCGGTGTAAAGTGTGTGTGGTTCGATTTCCGTCTAGAGTTATTATATTTTAATATTTGTTTTTCCTCGCACAAAGACAAAGTGTGGTAAGTAATAAGCAGTAGTAAAAGTTGTAAGTAGTTCCGAAAAAAGCGCTCCAACACTAAGTTAACTCTGTCTACTATGATATGCGGGATAAGGCGTGAAGCACGTAACAATATAATTTACTGATTTCTTCTACTTTTCGAACATATATATATATATCTATATATATATATATATATATATATATATATATATATATATATATAGATATATATATATATATATATATATATATATATAATATATATATATATATATATATATATATATATATATATAAGAACGTTACGTTACGTACGTATACGTTTCTTCTTTCCAATAGAGAACTCTTATAAACAAAAAAGTGATGGTCATTTTACAATTTTCTAAATGCATTAATGAGTTTTCCGTGTTCTCTCAGACAAAGACAAATGAAGCGCTATCTCTTGGGAGTCTCTACGATAGGGTGTGTTTGTACCTACCGGCTGCTGGGGACCGTCTAGTTGTATACGGACTATTCAAATATATGTAGATGCGTTGATTTATTAATATATATTTGATTTATATTAACATTTACTTTTATATAAACATATATGTCAATAATATATAAAAACACTCTGTATATACACGTAATGTCTCATATTTGGACGGAAAACTCTTTATGTGGAATAAAACAACAAGCTACTATTATGAAAAACAAAATAGTGTCATAAAATATATAATTTTTAACTTTTGTAAGTGAATTTCTCTACTTTCCTTCCATTTAAGGACAGGTTAATCAAAAATAAAGTAATCTCTATATTATTCATGTGTACATTTTAGGTACATACATTTGTACACTCTGTGTGGACGGCGTAAACTTTTCTAGCTATATGCTTATTTTCTTGTACTTAAAATACGGAACGGAGTGTCTGTACACTATGTTCTATCCGCCTATACATAGAGTACATATATGCTATCCCGCCATTCAGCCGGAAGCTGGAAAAATTAATTTTAAAATTTTAATGAAATTATTTCTTTACATTTTTCCATTTGGCACCTACGTATGTAATATGAAGTGAATAATATAAAAAGCTCAAACTTCAGCTACACTTTGTCTTCAGCGTCTCTTTAACATTTAGTATGTTGTGAAATTTTTAAAATGTATTTAGTATATTTTAGAGTGAACCTGTATAATATTACCTATAAAGCAAATATGTTTATAACGCAAATATAATATTATACAGGTTCACTCGTAGCACAGCGGCACAGTGTCTGTAAACGAGACCATTGTGCTTTATCCTCGCTCTGGTTACTAAGAAAAAGCACGGCGGTGAGTTCCACCACTCTCAACACGCAATGTTTTGAAAGTTGGAAAAGCTGGAAACGAAGTGTTATAACACTAGGTTCCTTCTACGTGCCCTACTACATGAGGTAAACAGGTGAAGCTAAATAAAGAATTAACTTTATATTAAGCAATTATTAACAATGTAACAGTCCGTCCGATGACCTTTTCTTATTAAAAGGATATTTTTTTGAATTATCATTTATTATACTTAATATTACTAAAGTGCAAAATTTACTGGTGTGACCGCTTTAATTTATGAAAAAAATTAAATATAGTTCACTTATCGAGCTAAACCAAAAGTGAGAGGTAAGAGAGGGTACCCACTATATATGCGGTCGGCTACATTGGACATTCGGAATGTCTAATTAAAATAAAATCTTGTGTTAGAATAATATTTCATTAAAGGACTCGAATTTATGTTCTTTTATTCAAAAGTCCCAGTTTTAGTATCAACAACAACATTATACACTTTAAAAAATGTTGACAACGCCATCTAGTGAAATATTTAAGAAATAAATTTAACTCTGCTGCGTGACAATAGATGGCGTTGAGAACAATTATTATCGTAACTAGCGACATCTATGAATGAAACTATTCTTTCGCTTTTTATCCATAGATGGTGCTGTAAAACAATTTGTACTATAATAACTTGTATGATAGTTTATGTAATGAAATTAATTTTATTCATAAATATTTTTACCAATGGTGCATGTGTTAAAACATCAACATTTATTATAGGCGTGTAGTGACGCTACATGGCTACTAAAGACGTTTTTATTCCATAGTGTACTTGATACTCTATTATATTAACAAGATATCAAAAAATAAATAATAAACTAATAATAAAACATAATGTGAATAAATACAGGTTTATTAAAAAACATTTATTGTTCTTACCCTACTAACTATAACTGTATATAAATTTGTGAAACATGTAATAAAAAGTTTTAAGGAGAGGCAAAAAGCCAACGACACGCGGTGTTCCCAGGCGGTCACCCATCCAAGTACTGAACGCGCCCGACGTTGCTTAACTTCGGTGATCGGACGAGAACCGGTGTGTTCAACGTGGTATGGACGTTGGCGACTAACAATCTTTAATAAACATATACAATCAGGATGTCAGGATTTATGCATAACACAAAAATCATTACTATAGTCATTTAGTATCTATTTTAATACAACATATCCTCATTGTAAATACGAGTACGTATTAATTACGCAACTACTTTATCACTCAGGAATTTGCGATAGACAAAACTAACAAGACGACACTAGAACACAAGGAAATAAAAAAATATATGTAATAGTCGCCTGATAAAAGTCAAATTACGCTTGGCGCAAATAACTTTTTAAATCGCTTTTAGTCGAATCCGGAATAAAATACTGCACGTTGTCTAAAATGTTGGCCCCACTGTCACTGACATACCTGAATGGCTGAGGCAGCAAAGTAACAACTAACAGAACTAAAATAAAATTTTGTAACATTCAAATCAAAATTTAATTAAAATATTAAACTGGAAAGAATTCAAGTCCTCATGGCGGAGCGGCTATGATAGCTTAAAATTTAATCTTATAACGTTCAATATAAGACTAAACACATAAAAGACGGATTAACCTGGAGCAGGTGAAGAGGATATGGGAATAGAGCTGTCCTCTAGACCGCACTCATACAGTAAGTGGTAAAACAAATCTTCTAAATAATAATCAATAATGTGAGATGTTTTTATTTTTTTTGAAAAAAATACCAAAAAAAATAATAATATTCAATAGGTAGCTTCAACCAAAAAAAAACCATTGGGAGACCCTGCTCTACACAATACAGTGAAACGTTGCAACACTCCTGACATTTAGAGCATTAGGTACTAGTAGCCAGTGTCAAGGCAAGTGAGATGAGATATGAGATCTGAGACAGTACGTGACAGTACGTGAGATAAATTGTAATAGCTGTTTGTTTTGTTCCACAGTTCGTACTGGTATTATAATTGAAAACACTTACCTTAGCTGAGACCAGAGTCTGGCTTACAGAATAAAATGTAGCTTCGTCTTCGTAGTGAAATGGAAATAAAAAGAGGAATTTATGACACTTGACAATAGTGTCAAGTGCCATAAGTTACTAAATAATAATAGTATTATGTCCTTGAGGTAATGAAACGTAGGTATTATACCTGCATTTCATCGAAACGATTAACGTGATACATCACAATATATATAGTCTATAGCCTGTAGCCTTCCTGGATACATGGACTATCCAACTTAAAAGTTACTTTTTAATTAGTAGGTAGTTTCTGAGATTAGTACGTTCAACCAGACAAACTCTACGGCTCCATAATATTATATAGATAACATAAAAATCTATTTATATATTAAATTAATAATTTTGTGTAATGCTTTACACGTAGTTTATGTCAGGCAACGACAAAAAAGGCGTCACGCCTTAATATAATTTACATTTTATACCAAAACAATTGATATTTAAATAAACATCTACACGCTAATCCTATACTAATTTGCTATATCTTTTGCCCTAAGGTTGCCTGGCAGAAGACCTAGCTATATGAGCAATAAGGCCGCCTTTTGTACATAGACATATATGTACTGTGTTTTTATTGTATTTTTTGTGTTTTTTTTATTATTACTATATAACATATTCAGGAAAACCTTTCCTTTAAAATATGTATATTTTTTTTTATTGATCCCATTGGAATAACGTTTTTCAAATAAGTACCGTAATAGGTACAAGTACTTGTATTATGTACATCTAGGTACCAAGTAGGAGCATAATTCAAAGTGACCGTCCATAACAGCATTCTTTCAAACATTCTCATACTCGTACATCCATTATCAGCTAGCACTCGCTCACTACAAAGGGGTTATTGTAACTTTTGAATTGCGTAACGCTTTAGAGATTCGGCATTTCACTTTTGTTCGTTTTACTGCCTATTGAAGTACACGGGCTGTATGCGTGTGAGGCCATGTGGGGCCTCGAGCTCTCATGGTGGAAATAGCCCGCACTGCTCCTTTTTGAATTATGAATATTGATTCAATATCTGCAGCATTGCCCCAAAGCAATATTCCATAGGACAAGATGCTATGACAATAACTAAAATAATCGATTCGAGCAGTAATATCGTCTGTAAGCTGTCTCACTTTTCTAACAGCGTAAACAGCAGAGCTCAATCTTCTCGCAAAAGAAAACAGGTGGGTGCCCCATTGCAGTCTCGAATCCAGAGTTATACCTAAAAACACTGCAGAGTCAGCGAAATTAAGAATTCCATTATTGAGACTTAAGTTAAGCTTCTGTCTCTTAACATTTAGCATAGTAAATTCTACACATTTTGTTTTATTCGCGTTCAATACTAGATTATTAGCAGTAAACCAGTGAAGAATCTGCGACAGTGCACTATTCGCTTAGTCAAAATTTTTAGCAAAAAAAGCTAGATCGTTTACATATACCAAAAATATGAAAGGCCCCAAAATCGTACACACCCATCCGTAAATAGCAACCGGACGACTTCACATTATTTACAGTAACTTACTGAATTCTTTTAGTGAGATATGAAGCAAATTGATTACGAGCGTTATTGTGGACTCCATAATGACTAAATTTGAGTAATAATGTATCATGGTCTACGCAGTCAAAAGCCTTAGACAAATCACAAAATACTGCGATTGCGTTCTGTGACTTCTCTCAAGCATCATATATATGTTTAAGGAGCGCAACTCCTGCATCTTCCGTCGATCTACCCCTTGTAAAACAATACTGTGCATTATGAAACATTTTATTCTTGGCAAAATGGCTTGTTAGTTGTGGGTTGGATGCCCTCTCAGAGGAATTATTTTTTTGTTATTTCCTCGCTCTGCTTAGGTCTTAAAAGATGAAACGAGTCGTTAACTTCTGCCACTCAATAAGCAATGGCTCGAATAGATGGAGAGCAGAGAAAGAAGCGTTTGTTAATACTAGGCTAGGCTACTAAAATTCCAAAATTATTTTAACTGTTTAGAACTGTGTCACATACAGATGTACATACATATTAAATACATATATCATACTTATCATACTATAATACTTGTCTTTTTGCCTAAAATATATGATCACAGTAATAATACCTTTCTACATTTCCAAATTTGCAAGGAATAAACATATTTCACATTGCTCTAAAATAAACCATAATTTTGATTACAACACTTCAATTACATTCATACAAACACTCTCTTTTCATATTTCCTACATACTAATAACTATCTCGGTACACATATTAAAGCGTAACGATATTTAATTAACAAGCGTATCATATGATACAAGTATATGTATTTATAATAGCGCGCGACTACGCTTGCGTGGATTATAATATGTGCAACATGGATTTCCTCGTTCCCGTGGGAATTCCAAGAAAACCCCTCTTAGAGCTCCCCGACACTCCCAAGGAATCTAAATGACAAATTTTAGCTTTCAGCGCGCAATAGTATCTATTGTGCGTTGTCTGTCGGACACTTAGAAGGTATATAATAGGTTTGTATGTATATAGTTATAACTACTCTTGGTTGTGATGTAAGGCATTCCTTTGAGAAGTTATCGCGAGGTAGTAGCAGGTGGTAAAATGGCTTTCTTTGCCGGCGGCTATCTCACAAAAAAATGCGTGTATCTTGATTTCGGCAAGCGCAAGCTTAGTTATTTTGTGAGTGTTCTGTATAATATGCATTATTTGCATACTTGCACCCAAAAATCAACGTTGTACTTATTAAAAAAATCTTTACTACGAACACTATATATGCAAAATTATTTAATTAAAAAATCATACAATTTAATAAAAAAAATATTTAAATCTTATCAAATGATAGTCTAGCTAGTACATATATTTTCGTATATTTTCGTTAGATTGACCTTCATTCTATTATCTTACGGAACACTCTGTCCAAGTTACATGTTGAATGAAAAACAATAAATCGCAACACACACCATTCATTACTTACATACATATTTTATGTTATATATTATGTTGAATAAAATATATTTAATAACAGATTTTAAATATAACTTGCTAAATAATTTATAACTGAAGTAGAATTGTTTTAACATCTCTAATTACACAAACATATAGCATATAGCAAGATATGCAGTTATAGCTGTTGTAACGGTTCTAAATACATTAAGGCGAGATTCATTGTATTTGCAAGGGAAACAAAAATAATTTAAAATATTAATTTTCCTAAATGAGAATCGAAGTCACAACCGCCTCAAGCGCAGTCAGATGCTGCCACCCTACGTGATGATGAGATCAGATAGATATCTGTCTTTATAGAGGGAGAAAGTTCATAGGAATTTCATATATTAATATATAATAACCGCCCCGCCCCGTCGCGTCGTCCGCCATATTATATTATAAATATTTGTTTTAATTATAAACAGATTTTTTTTAAATTTTAATAATTATTAATATTTGTTTTTCATTTACTAAAAAAATTCATTACATCTCAATTATATAAGCTAATACGATATAAATAACAGTTTATTATAAAAGCTTTTTAGCTAATATTGGATATGATTATTGATCTTCTACGAAATTACCCCTTAAACCTTACCTTGCCTTACTTGAAGTACGCAAAAAAAAACTGTTATATCCTATACAAAATTATATTATATTATATATAATTTTGGAAGAAAGTAAAATCTGTTACGAAATTGCTTTCTCCAAACGCGACGGAATTAGGTACTAATAACCAATATATTATGCTAATGTGCTAACGAGTCGGACAAACACGTGTTGGGAAATATTATAAAATACGATTTCTTTGTAAGCTCGAGGTATATTTTATCAAATGAATAGTTTTCGAATTAAAATAAAATCTTTCTTCTTTTAGCTTCACGCTGTAACCCGCGTATAGCAGAATAGGCAGAGGGTACCATTCCCATTCACATTTGAGATAATTTTCTTTCAACGCAGGTAGTAAATAATTCAAATTAGCGGGGTTTTCATTATGAATATTTTATATGGAATGCTACGTACCATCCGTTAGGTTAGAATAGGCTGCCCAAATATGGCGTCGATCTATTGTCGGCGTCGGAGCCCAGCATCTGAGGACCCGGCAAGGTCAGCACTACATCAGGAGGAGCGGGATGCCGCATTGGATGCGTGGGATTCCCGGCTGGCAATATTATCCGCCGGCCGGAGGGCCATCGAGGCAGTTCATCCAGTGTTCCGCCAGTGGTAGACGAGCGGTTGACTTCCGCACCACACAGGTACTCACGGGGCACGTTTGCTTCGGGAGATACCTGTGTTGGGTCGCTGGGAGGGAGCCCGATGCTCGCTGCCATCACTGCGACGACTGCCTCGAGGAGACGTCCCAGCACACGTTGGAGGTGTGTAGTGGCTGGGCGTCTCAGTTAGGGGATGACCTCTCTCTTTCGGCCGTGGTCAAGGCCATGGCCGATTGCGAGACTTCGTGGGACGTGGTCTCATCCTTCTGCAAGGCAGTAGTGCTCGAGAAGGAGGCTGCGGAACGGGCGAGGGAGGCATCCACCGATCTCGCCATCCGCCGCGAGAGAACGGGTCGCCGGAGGGCGACACACGACCGCCGCCTTTCGCTTTAATCGGCCAGAGGCGGTCAGCTTGGGGAAGCTGGCCGCCTACTCACCTGGCCCGAGTAGGCGCCCGCAGGTTGCTCCCGCGCGCTACTCTGAGCAAGCCATTGGGGGTGTTCCACCACCCCTGACTCCGCGACGTGCCTAACAGGCTCCCGCCACCGTGATTCACGGAAGATTCTGTTTCCGGTCTCACGGCTTAAGGCGGTCGAGGAGGAGCACCGTGAGGTTTCAGTGGGTATATGGACTGGCCTATATCTGCCGGTCCGCGAGTAACCCACATAACCCGTTCGAGTCCCCACTCGATATCCGTAAAATGATTTCATCACGAAGAAAAAAAAAAGCTGCCCAAATATAGCTTAAAAGTTTAACTTAGACTTACATACAAAGCTTTCTAAGCTTCCAAAGCAACGTTTACTAAAATTCTTAAATGCTTATCGACAATCTCAGTATTTCATAATAATTTTATAGTCTTTTTAATCAAAACTATTTTTAAGCATTAAAAATTAAAAAAAAATTAAAAAAAATATTATTTAAAATATATACATATACATACATACATACATACGTGTGATGTTACGTAAGGTGGGCGCGGAAGAAAGCCGGACGCATGATGCGTTGCCTACTTTGAGGAAAATGTACTGGTGAGATGAAAATAAATAACTTAATAACTTAGTTTAGTTTTAGGTAAAATTTTATATGAAATGTTTTTTTATATTCATTTATTATTTTCCGTGTTCCGTATCTCAAAAGGAAATCATCCCTTATAGCATCACTGTCTTGTCCGTCAGTCTGTCTGTCAAGACCATTTTCGCACAATCACGTGGAGGTATCAAGTAGAATTTAATGTGGAATATCCCGTCTAAGTTTATCTTCCATTAGAGCACAGAAAAATATATATATATTAATCTTCTAAGTCAACGTAATCAAACAAACGAGCATATATGCTGCATTTTACCACATTTGTATGAAATTTGCCGCATAATCAAAATGTAGAGGATATTTTCCGTTGATCTAGAGTTATGAAATCTGACAATAAGTTAAAATTCATAGTACAAATAAAGGAAATAACCTGGAAATTATAAATTTATAGTTATATCACGAAGAAAAACTATTATAACAAAATTATTTGTGGATATTTCATACAAAATGAGCGCATACAACTAGAAATTTAAATTTGTCAACTTTTATAAATTGTAATCTCAATTGACCCATAACCATGGTATTTGTACGAAACCATATTTATATTTTTATTATAATGATTATATATTTTTTTTTATTTTTGTAATGATTATTTTTTTCACTTATTATGAACCTGCTTAAAATAACTATACGTTAGACGGCATTGCTAGTCGCTTGCTAGTTCTACCTTTGTGCCAATATTAACTACGAAGCTACTTAATCATCAACTAAGTACCGAACTCATTATCCAAAATATAACTTTAAAACGCAATTTAAAACGCGTTCAGTTTCGCCACCCAACACGCAATATCTTAAAAATGAGAGAAAAGTAGAGAATTGAAGTCCCCTACGTGTTACGTTCACGACTGTACCGAGTGTTTCTTTAAAGGACAAGTCTCACAGCCGGCCGGGAGCTGTCAACCCGCCTCGCCACGTTTCACCGGATGGTAAAAATAGATACTTTACTAAAAATACTGTTACGCATTTGTACATAAACATTACACTATCATAGAAAACGGGTTATATTGTATTTAATAAGGTTTTAGTAAGCCACGTAATACTGATTGTTTGCAAAATAATCGAAAATGTAGAACGGAGAGTCCTAACACTCGATTTGTTCTGCTAAAACTAGAGATATATGATAGTAAAAAAAACATTAAAATAATACTAAAATTAATATTTCCGCCTAGATAATAGCAATGGAAGCCAGTTAATATTAATAGAAATCTTATTTACTTTATAAACTAAGTATATAAAAAAAATATTTCAACACATTTCAAGTATTTAGATATTTTAGAAAAGGTACCTGTCGGATAAATTATTTGAGAAGGATAGATATAAAAAAAAATGTTGATATTGATATTTACCCACATCCCGTACACAAGGATGTGGAAACAGTGGAATATAAAAAAGGTATCTTCTTGGGAACATTAACATCTACGAGTATTATACAGGTGGGGTTCTGGCACTTAAAAGACACGAAAATTTAAGCTTTACTTTTCTGAAAATATGTCATATATATTTTTGTCTAAAAGCAACCTTATATTAGATATATAATAAATAAGATAACTTAGATTATTGTAACGCAGCGGGCCAGCTTCTGATTGTAGACGCAATAGGTTCGATTCTCGCTCGGTGAATTATTTTAATTTCTCCGCCTTTTTCTTGTAAAATGGCAAGAAAGTAACGCACGGAATATATTAACGCTAGGTTCCCACTGCATGCTCTGGTGTGCGATTTAAAACGTGGAGGCGATGCTGTCACTGAACTTCGTAGCTGTTATCCGATTGGACGGACGCCAGAACCAGAAGAACTGAAGTTCAATGTCAATCTTGCATCATGCAAATATAAGCACACATACTAAATTTACTATCATTAACATTTCTTTATTTGAAATAGATACTGGTAATAAACAGCACATTTTTTTTATTTTCTGTTTTAATTCTAACATAAATAAATATTTCATGCAATGAATTAATTTCATTTTTATTAAATTATTGTAGCAGCCCTAGTAGCGCATTGAGAAAGCGTCTGACCATAAACGCAAGGCCATGAGTTCGATCCCAAGTAGGGAGATTGAAATATCGTCATTCTCCCTACTGATAAGGGACCAGGGGATGGAGACCAGAATGTCTGGACACCAGGGTCTTTCTATCCACTCTGGTATTTACATATAAAACAAAAATATATTAAAACTGTCTTATTTTCGAACGTATATACGTATATCTTATTAATATTTCGTCAACAAACGAGTATTATTCGAGTATTGAGCAATTATTGCTCAAAGTAATCGACTACAGCGACTAATGATACTTTTAAATCAGCTCGTCCTGGAAACATGCGATTATACGTTTGGAAACTAGATTTGTTAATAAATCATACATGCAGTAGAATCTATATTTTTTCATCATTTTACATAAAAATGAATTCGGCATTAATGTTTCAATCAGCGATCGACAAAAAAATTTGTACCAAATGACAGTTTTGATACAGTTATTAATGCACACAGTACACGATTTATTCAAATATTTTAAAATACCGAATATCCATTTATCCAATATTAAGCGTTTTCTTTTAAGAACTTTAAACTACGACAGAATGATTTAAACGAAATTTTAAAGTGTTGTGTCTACGAGGTAGAGGTGTCACTAATCGCTCCTCCTTCCTCCTTCCTCTTGGAAACAATACAAGTGCTCCCATTAAACTATACATTCTTCCAAGAGGTGCGGATCCCGAATGACTGTACGTTTCTAAATATGCTACTGAATATTTTAGAGATATAAAATGAGAACCGGAGGAATGTTAGTATTTAAAATATTGCATTTTAAAATGTCATGTCAAAACAATGAATTTCAAAATAATATTTATGTCTTTATTAGTTCAAGATACACCAATAAATATAAATGAAAAAAAAATTTTTTTTTTGGCTTTGTAGCCATCTCTTCCAGATGACCTTTAGGGCGAAGGCGAAGTGTCCCTTACACTTAAAATTATAAAGAGGTCGAGAAAGAAATATTATAACATATTACAAGTAGAAATAAACAATAAATTAGTATATAGTAATATATCAAGACATAAAAAAAGTATTTACATAATATGCAACAATCTACCAACATTAGAATAAACGCCTTAAACAAGCTCTAAATATCTCACTCTATATCTATAAAGACTTATCAATGAATCATAATCGAAATGAAAATCAAAAATATAGTGAAATGCCAGTATTAAGTAACATACTGGTACAAGATTTACTGCATAGCTCGTCGAGTCCGGCCCTGAAGAGGTAGTAACTTGGAGAGACCCGCTGCGATCTCTTACAGTGCTGCTCCGACCGCCTTTAACATCACTTGTATCACACTTAACACTTTGAATTTTTCAATATAAATATATAGAAATAAATATATATATATTTGTGATGATGAACCATTTTTGGTTTTAAAATGTGATTCAGTCAACTGAATTTAGATTTTGAAATATATTTTTCGTGGATTTTTTTTTTTTAAAATATAATTTTGACAAAGTGACTCTGTGGATTTTAGTAGAAGAGTGATTGTTTTTAAGGTATGTCATATTTGTTTTTATTTATTTTTTTTTGCTAAGGCAATAAAAATAATTGACTTTAATATTGTATTTCTATTTAAGTATATTAACAAAAACTTTTAAAGTTTACTAAATTAATAATTTATATTTAATATAATATTTTTTTTCCTTCTACTATCTACACTTCTAGGGTCTGAGCAATAGAAAGAAAGCTAAAAGATGTTGCTTTGAGACCTTACCGTATTTAAATATATAGTTTAATGGCAAATTAAAAAAAAAACATACAAAAAAAGTTAATGCTTATTAATAATTAAACTTCGTTAAAAAACTAATTAGCCATATTATCCATGTTAATAAGAAAACAAAAATGTACAACGCGACACGCGGCCGCGTCCGGAAGACATTCCAAGCACGACAACGGTTTTACTATAATTTATCACTTGGAATGGAATCGAAATTGACTTAACTATGTAATAACTTTATGAAACGCTTCATGTAATAACTAGTGAAATAATCGATTTAAATTTCGTATGAACTTAAATCTAATATTGAGTATATCTTAATTGATATGCTGTATATTTTCCTCCTATATATATATATATATATATATATATATATATATATATATATATATATATATATATATATATATATATATATATATATATATATATATATATATATATATATATATATATATATATATATATGTATATATATATATATATATATATATATATATATATATATATATATATATATATATTATCATCGTTGTTACACTTTCCGCTATTCTAATGTTAAAAAAAAATTGTGGGCCCGAACTGTATGTCATCTTACGATATACTAAAAACAATTACTATAATTACTTTTTTACAAAACAAATTGGGTGTAACAGAGAGTTTTATCACTAGATATGCTAAAATTAAAGTTTCTAAGCTTAATAAACTAATTGGGCCATCCTTGATTTGCTGGTATGTCTTAAAAAAAATTTATGACTTAATAATAGGAGAGAAATCGATTTAATCTTAATATTGTCAAAATCGGCCAAATTGGCCAAAATCGGACCATACTTGTCACAGTCTACACAAATGAAGGTGTGAGCTATAAATAGGTATAAAATCCTTTTTAAGTAACATCCTGTATAGTATGCAAATGTTTTAAATAATACTTTTGTTGTAAAATGGTAATAATCAATTATATTATTTAGTATGTAATTAATGTGTAAAACGGAAATCGTTCAATAAATATTAAAAGGAAGTTGTATGTTACATTGTACGAAGTACATGCTACTACCACTAAAATCATATACTATTGTATAATAAAATGTAATTATTATTATGTAAGGTGTACACGAACCAGCGATCAAGCGCAACTGACACTAGATACAGGTTATTTAAGCAGAATATTATAATTTTTTACTTAGAACTAAATATATTTCAACTCCTTCTTCTGCTTTTACAATATATAACGTATACTAATTGGTTGAGGATGAAATAGTTTATTGTAGTTTTTTTCCTTCTACACGCGTTATCCTGTAAATAGCAAGTGGGATAGAGAACACATAATGTTAGGAAAACTTAGTTCTCCGCTTTCTGACCGAATACAATGTATCGAACATTGTATAGCGGAAATCAACGTCGCGTTTTATTTTGCTAGAGCAAAAAAATGTGAATTTACCCTCCCAAGCTAGGATCTAACATATAACCATCGTCTATATAAGGAATTAACCATGAGTAGCTTGAATTTGACGCTTAACCAGGTAATCATACATAAAAAAGTAACCACATAGTAATATTAATTAATCATTATATGTGTATCCTATGTAATATGTTCTATTGAGATTTTTTTTTTGTAATATCACAAGTGAAATTACCAACAACGTGAGAGTAAATAATTCAAATCTAAACTTGAATCAATTCAATGTTACTTAATAAAAAAGCTCATTCATGTTATTAAAATAAATCATGATTGACATCTAATTACAAAATATATTTAACACTTTTTATGTCATATATCAAATGTATGAATATATGAAAGTAATTATGTAAGTCGAATAAAATTTGTGATACGATAATTTCTATCTTATTATATATAATATATACCGTTATGCTAAATAACTTTTTTATTACTATATTTAATAAAATTTTAGTGTTCGTTTATACAGAGTGATTTTTTTTTATCATTGCCGATTACCGATTGCACACGGTTGTTGTAGGTTCGATTTTATTAAGGTGAATAAATTATTTTCCTTTTCTCGCACAGCGAGAAAAAGCAAAATAAAATTTTAACAATAGAAAATAGAAAGCAGAGTGTCTTGACATTAACTTGACTGTTGCAGTATTACGCGTTTATCTGAGCTGAAAAACAGTAAAATAAATAAAATAACGATATTATATAATAGCGTTTTTAAATTAAATTTGCAAATTTATTTTATATTTCCATGAATTAAAAATTTGGATTGATTAGAAATTGAAAGCTACATCTAATTTACATAGAGCAATGAGAAGATTCTCATCGAAATTCAATGTTTTAGGTATCAATCGAGAAATCATAATGTAGAGTCAATTCTACAATCTGCACAAAACAGTTAATGATGGCTTCAGCCGTAGGAAAGTCACGATACTAGTCTTTGTTAACGTAAACATTTACACGCCGTCTTCTAGTCAATAAAACTTTCTCTATAGTTCAAGGGCGTAAGGCTTCCAACATATGCAATGTAATTTACTTTCTTATGTATATCCTCATTTTTTATCAAGTTTAGGCATATGTAGCGTATTAGCTAGCGAAATTACACGCTATGCTTTATTTTACATTCGAATTTATATAGTAACATTTCTCTCCAAATATCAATTAAATCAGATAAATAAAATGTCAGATATATCGCAACTACATAATAATGACGATTGTAAACGTTTTATTTACATATATTTTATATCCAAATTAGATTTTATGCATCGTATGTACAACAATGACAAGATACTGTAAAAAATAAATATTAATTTGAGGAGATGAATCTTTTGTGCTTTTACAACAACCTGTTGTATTTCAAGGTGTCGGTTATTAAATAGAAAGTTGGTCGAAACTTCGCTGTGTCGGATGTCTTATCCGCTTTTATATTTATAGATTTCCCTTCAAACCGAGCAATAAGTATACTTGCGTTTAACTATTTAGTAATTATTATAATTAACAACATAATATAAATATATAATAAATGTTAACATACTCTAATATTAATCTAATAATACACAATTTTGTTTTATCTCTTACTAAAAAACTGCGTATGATGAAATAGACTTGATCGACTGAGATAGACTAATTTACAAAATAAACATGTATATTACGTTATAATACTATTTGGTTCTACTATAACATAAATAATCAATATAACATTAGAAGCTTATAAAACATATATTGAGTGTGTCTTATAAATTTTCTTACGATCATATTTTAACGCTCGTATATTATCATGATTTATATTTTTATGATCACTAAGAACGGCTGACCGCTAAGCTTTCTAAAGTTGACAACACTGATCAGTGAAAACCGGAACTTTATTATTATAACATTTGCATAACTCTCTTTGGTATTTTTAGCTAAAATCATAGACAAATATTGGATTTTCAGTGGAAGAAAGCGGAAGTGGATAGTAGTAAAAGCTTTTCATTTTGGCTTTCATATTAAATATAGAGCGTGACTCAAGCAGAAAGAGATAATTTATTCAAAACATAAATTTATAATGTAACGAATCTGAAATTGATAGTTAACGTTTTGAACGAACGTCGCAGAAATGCAGCTAGTTTTCAATGAAAGCTCTACATTTGCATAACTTAGGGCTAAAAAAAAATATATACAAGTTTATCTTGTATATAAGTTGGTAAAGGAAAGTTATTTCACTATAATATTTGATTAAGAGTAATTTCTACTAATGAAGTAAAACGCTTTTCAAATGACTGTCATCAATTTTTGTCTATCACAAGCCTAATTTGGTAGAGTTGCAGTGCAGTCACATTAAATATATTTAATGTGTGGAAAGTGTTTTAATTATGCATATATTATTTTAATCTCATTTGTGTATTCGCATCAAATATTTACTTGTAATATGAGATTAACCTTTACGATGAGAATAAAGACAAATTAGTAGTTATTGAACAATTAAAAAAAATCAATGCATTTATGTAATATAACAGGTCCTAAAACCATAGACTATATAATAGAATACACTATTCAAAATGACTAACAACAATACATTTCAGTTATTGAAATACTCATATATGCAAGTAAGAATAGTTATAAATAAAACAAGCGATAGAGTCGCGTGCGACGCGCTACGCGGATATGTGGCGCAGTGGGACAGACGTCTCCACTCTTACACGGTATCATTGACGTCCTAATAAATGGTGCACTTTGTCTTTAAATCGAATTAATTAAAATATTTTTTTAAAAAACTCTACCTTCTTAGTCCGTTACAATGACTTTTGTGCAAAATTGCGACACAATAAAAAGCCTACTATAGACAGATATAAAGATAACATACAGAGTGGGCTCTGTGTAAACCAACCGAGATTTGTGGTGCAAATACAAATTTGTATGAAAACCTTAAAAAAATCCTAAAATTAATGGTATTGATAAAAAATTATTAATTATACATATATGTAGTAAAAATGTATTTATATTCCAAACATCATAACAAGAGCAATGGAAACGCTCTTAGAATTCCGCGAGATCGTCGACTTTTCCGTCAGCACGTTATGTAGAGCACAGTGTATTTCACCGACGCTATACATTTTCACACTCGACTGTTTTTTTTAATTTCTAATGTTTACTCGTAAACAGCATTTAACTCGGTCAAGAACACTGGAGTTATCACATGTTGCACCAAAATGTAAAGATTTGGTCTTGTATTGGCCTAAATCGAAATGTGTTAAGATTGTTTTTATAATTAATCTTTAATTAATACAATGAGATCTACATTTATATTATTATATTTTAAAATTGCTAAATATTCTACATGCTATTTTTATCTTAAAAACTTTTCTTTTTAAGTGCAGCATAGACAAATCAAATAGTAATAATATTTCATTATTTGGAAAGTATCGCGAATGAGAGCTTCTTATAGTAAACAGACCATAAAACAATTACTTGATAATAAACATACAAAATTGCTAGTTTTGAGACGATTTCACAAACGTTTTGAATACTACTGTACTGTAAGTAAATAAGCAAACAGATTTTTTTTAATATATATAATAGTATTATTAAATAGAATATGTTATTTTAATTCAAATAGTAAATTTCATATGTCGTTTATAATTTCGATTGCATATTTAAGAACATTGTCATTGCTAGCAGCTATGGTGAATCATCCACTTTCAATGGACTTACCTTGTACAATGCAATGGTTATGTAGCTACGCGTAATAATTTTATAAATATCCTATAGAAATAAGAAATTTTATACAAAATATACAAATTCAAAGCTTATTATATTTAATAATATATAATATATATAATATATAATATTTTATATAGAATTTTATAAAATATGAACTAAATTGATTATTTTTATTATCTGACGATATAAATTTAAGAGCTTATTTATATCAAATACAAATTAAAAACGAATACTTTTTAAAGATAAATACAATATTTATTTGCATTAATATAATATATAATTGGTGTTTCTTCTAGAATAAAAATACACCTTGTTAGCTATAGATCGCTAGCTGAACAATTCATCGAAACAACATCCGGTATGATGGAATTTCTTTTTCGTTTTATCCACTTTCGCCGCTAACCAGCTGCACCCTTCGTTGGACAATGATTATGTAATATTTGCCTTATTTGATGAAGCGTAGCTGTGGGTTCCATTCAACGCGTATTACTTCAAATTGGACGGAGAGATTTAACACTAGATTCTCTCTGCTTACAAACAAAGAAGCTTTGTTTTACGAGCAATCTAAATACATTGAAATTTAAAGATTCACGATTACAACTTAAAAAAAAACGTTTATTATAAAAAGGAAAAAAAATAATACAAACATTTTCTCTAACGGAAACCGAGCTCACAGTCGTACCTGCACGACTACAGTGTTTCATATGTTAAATTTTTGTTTGTTTTGTTAAATTCCCGGTAAATAGGTCAATTAACATGTAGCTAAAGGATCAACAGGACAAGAATGCCGTCCTCTATAGAGTGTAACCAGGATGTCATTAATATGACCACTTAAGTAACTATTACATGCTTAATCGTTTTTTGCTTTCATTTGAAATGTTTAAAAAAATCTTAACTTTTGCAACTGTGACAACTTCGCTATTGACGTAAAAATAAATGTTTTGACGGTGCCTTTACTGACTTTAATTGCAAAACAGTTAAAATAATTTTAATTTTAAAGAAAAAAAACATCAAGGGGCTGGTATAAATGACTATTTGCTTACAATTAGATTTATCATATTTCTCTTTGAAATATAGCCATTTAAATATTTTTTAGAAGTGGATTTGTTTCTTAATACATGTCATATTTCAAATTTGTTATGACAAAATTATATATTTCTTTTTCATTTTAATAAACAAATTAAAATTCAGTACTCTCTAGCCTGCTTTAGTCGGGATAAAACAATAACTGGTCCACTGAACTGAAAATTTAATTATTGTAATAATTGCAATATAATACCTGCATTATGAAATACAAACCACGCCAGCTGATACTATTATGGTATATATGGTATATACTTCAACAGGCAATGTAGCATATATTTAACATTTAGTTGTAGAAGAGTAGCTTTTAAATCATATATTTTGTTAACAAATACACAAAACACATTTAGGATTTAGTTACTAAACATGTATGTAGACAAGATATGTTACTGTATATATAGATATGGATGTAGAGCTAACTTTTTAGCTCTACGTTAAAGATCCTTCCTTATGAGTCACTAAAACGACATTAAATGCATCCTTTATTAGTTAATTATACAAAATACCTATAATATTTATCTATATAAACTGCGATTGCAGCGGAATTTAAATATAATATCTCGAACAGTGTAAAAGATATCAACGCGCTCAACAAACCTTGTGACTCGGTTTAGTAATATGTGCTAAGTAAACTGTGAGCTAAGTAAGGTGGTGAGCTTAATATTATTAATTTTTATAATACTACAAATAGTATTTTGAAATATCAGATAATGTTGTCTGTATTTGTGTCGCTTGTTTCCGTAATAAGAGTTAAAAAAATCTTTGTTGAAATAGATTGTTTTCCTATTTTGATTCACTTGGAGGTTTAACATCAACTCCATTAGTTAGTTAAAATAATTTAAAAGAACTCGGTAACTCATTAAATAATCTAATACAATATAAAAATAAAAAACAAAGTGTTATATCACAAAGCATTTTCTTTTTACAAGCAAATTGTGTGATTTATGATATGTAAAGAAGGAGAAAAAAATATTTACATAAACTTTATGTAACTTGTAAGTAACTAACTTATTACATAAACTCATAAGTCATAGTATTCCAGTTATGTACTCGTAATGTAGGTAGCGTCGTAAATACTTATTTCGCCCACATTTGGCACAACCTTCAATCACTTAATAGGTTCTATACAAATTACTAGTAGGAGTAGCTTAAATAAGCTCTTTGTTTCTTAATCGTGTACTCGTTTTGGTAATGCTTTGTGCTTACAATAACTTTTATGTTAGCGTCTGCTATACTGTAGATATCTTCATGACTGGGACAGCGTCTGAATGTAAGTGCGATTATTATAGGTTCGATTCCCAGTCAGGGGAAAAATTAAGTTTAAATTATTATAAATTCCCCACTCTGGTTAACAAAGGCGTTAGAGTTTGCTTCTCAACGCGCATTGTCTTTAAAATTGGGCAAAGTTTGTGGAACAGAGTGTCTCAATACTACGTCCATCTTCCTTTCCCTTCTATATGCGGAAAAAAAATACATTTTCAGTCCATTACCAGTACTACTACACTAAATATTTTAGTGTTGTATGTCATAACGACACCCTAACAACTTACAGGTGATTATACTAGAGCCTTCTCTTTACATATTGACCTGTTTTAAAAGTTAATTTCCATACAGTGTTACATAATAAGTGAGTTAAATGCATATCTAACTAGCGCAAATACCAAATTCAGAATGTAGAACGTTTTAAACCTGTTTTAGAAACATTTAGTTTATTTCAATACTTAAAAGGTTTGGTATTTCATCGTCTGATTCTTCAGACCTTATTAAACATTTATTTAAATATAGACCTGCTTTTATTTGGCACGGAAATGTAATAATACGTACATAAATATGTAGAGTATAAGCGAACAATATTATTAATTCAAAATAATATAAATAAATATATGACATCACGCTATAGCAGTGTAGGCAAGGGTACCTGTGTAGTGTTAAGACACTCAATTTTTGAGACAATAGGCATACTGAGTGACGGAATTCAAAGCTGCGCTTTATCTTGTTACCAGAGTGCGGAATGAAAATAATTAATTTTCCCCCAGTGGGAATCGAACCCACTAACGTCTGGTTTACCGCTGCGCCTCGACGGCAATTTATTCAAGGCTATTGTAATTATACATTTTTATTGAACGAAGTTTTTTATAAAAGCTTGCTTTATAAGACCGTAGTAGAATCATAGAATCGTACTGTGGACTATCAAATGGATATCAAACCCAAGTCTTGAACTCATACTTACTAAGTATATTTAAACTTCACTAGTAATAACATTTAAATACATGTTTCTACTTATCTATAATACCATTAATTTAAATGAACCCCATATAAAATACATGGTAAAACGCGAACATGCATGTTTTTTATTTCAAAAACACATAAGGCGTTTTACAAAAACTTGTAATGCGATAAATAGTTATGGACACTTTTGAATTCATTGATATATACTATATTTATTTATTTAATGTATATTTTATACTTCATTCAGTTATAAGTTATTTTGAAGGAATTAAAATCAATGAATTATGAAAATATTAAAATACATAAACAATTTTTTCTCAATTTTTTCTTAGAAATAATTCCTTTTAACATTGAGAAACCTTTCTTTTATATAAACTTAGATATGGTAAGTACTAGCAAGTATAGTGGGCTAAATCTAAATGATTAACGTGACAGAATATAGCCTATAGACTCAATAAGCGGACTATAAAACACAAAAAAAAATCGAATTAGTTGTTCCTGAGATTAGAGCGTTAAACCAAAGACAATCTTCAGCTTTATAACATAAAAAAGATAAATGATTGACATATCCATTGATTTATGACAGCCATAAGTTGGAAAGGTCTGCGCACGTGGGAGGGAGCAAGGCGAACTACCTCGCACAATTAAACGTTACGTGTGTTACTTAAATGATAAACTTAAGTTCAAAATAACAAAGTATTTTCGCTAGCTCGTATTAAAATATGTTATTCCAAAGTGGCGCAGTGGGAATTATCTGATTCTGAACGATTTGTTGTAGCTTCGATTCCCGTTCGGGGGAATGGGTTTTTACATTACACTGTTCTGTCAATATAAAACGCGGTATTGAGTTACGTAATACAACACGCAGCATCTCGAGTTGGGACACAGAGAGACGCTCAGACTCAGACAGAGGACGCCATATCTCAACACTGGACTTTCTCCGCCTATACTGCTATATGTGGGATAAAGCATAAAAACAGAAAAACGAATATGAAAATTGATTAATGACAATCTTATATCAATCAATATTATATGAATATATTTAACTTAATTCCAAATTAGCGCGACGCAACTTTTTCTCAACAGGAACTCGGCGGTTACGCGCACGCTTAAGCGGTCTAGTTTCAGCAATTTCATGTTATTATAATATACGGTGAAAGTGGCGAAGTAAGAGTATAATGGCGGTAGCTATGACTTGTCATTTACAAACTTTTGATAAAAATATAAATTTTAACTGTTGAAGATATTGTACTGCAGTGTTTACCGCTCGACACCCAGCGGGGGAATGATTATATATAAATTATTTTCAAGTATAGCTATATATAGCTATATATATAGCTTTAATAAATAAAAATGACAGTAAAATCTCTTATAGTTTGGCGACAAGTAAAAATGCTGTGCCGTACCTGTCTGAAAACGAGTGATGTGAAATCGTGTTCCTAACAATATGTAGAAATGTACTTTGAGTGTAGCCATGAGTCCAAAAGTAATATAAAGTTGCTATGCTAAATACAGCCTAAGTATCAACAGAAGGAGAAACATATCACTAGCTTTGGACTCTTAAGCCTGATAGTGACAAAAAAGTACAAAATCAAATTAATATTAGACTACTGGCGTTTTCAGTTTTATTTACCAACGTACCAATTTATATAGGTACGTAATGAATGGTCGTTGTTGTAAATACGCTTTATATCATTATTGTGCCGCCACTAAGTCTTAGTGACTTGCAGATCGAGTGGATTTCTAAAAGAAAATCTATACAACGTTTTCTAGTAATTACGTATACGTAAGAAACACTATTTAAATTGTAAAGAGAACACATTATACACTTTAATATCAGATAGGCAATTTGCTCCGCTCCACGATTGAAAAGACCGCTATATATTTTAATAATACCGGCAGTTTATTGTACGATGTATATATTTTTTAAATTTATAATAAAAACTTTTACATGTTAAGGTAGTGGTGGGTTAAAGCAGGGACTCGAGCTCTCTACTCTATTTTAACATTAAAAGTATTTACAACTTAACTGATAACATATAAACAAATAATATTGATTAATGTGACATTAGATATTATTTTGTTTTTATGTTAATTTAATTTGCCAAGGTTATATACACGGTCGATATAAAAGGCCCCCATTAAATATAAAACGAATACCTACTGTACGTAATAAGATTTACAAAGCAATTTGTACAATACATACGTACATTTATATGACATAGTATTGATAAAGTAATATTTGATTATATGAGACTAGCTGGCTTTTAATACGTTTACATTATATACGTAAGCTAGCAGAAGAATTATTAGAATAATTTTTCTTTTATATGTTTAGCTTAAGTGTATTGAACGTTTTATTTAGAGATTTCATTTATATGATAAGTTAGCCTATAATTGAGACATACTATGTTACAATGTTTAGTATGTAACGTTTCTAATAAATAAATAAATAAATTATCAATAAAAATTAGCAGCGAGTAGATAAATCGTTTAAAATTTTATAATTTTAAACGATTTATTTACTCGCTGCTACATTCAAACCTCTTATACATCACCTGACCTCTTTTTCGGTCAAAATAAACCAATGTAGAACATAAGTGTACGTGAAGTCAATGAATGTTTTTTAGTACTAGCATGTGTTATGTCATTACTATTATGCATTCATTTTTAACTTTATTTCCGTCAATTTAGTAGACAAGAGAGATTTGTGATAAATTAAATTTCTTTAGTTTTAGTTTTTTTACAATAAACTGTGCCTTAGGCGGGAATCGAATCGATGACTATTGTATTTTGTTACACAGGATTTTTGAATTTGTCTTGTTTTTAGTTTGGGACGGCCGATTATAGTTTTTACAAACGGTAGTAAAGTATTCGTATATATATACATATATATATATATATATATATATATATATATATATATATATATATATATATATATATATATATATATATATATATATATATATATATATATATATATATATATATATATATATATATATAAATAAATACGATAGTTAATTATTTCATTCAAAATCCCCATCGACTACATAAAAAACAACAGATCTGACATTGTATGTTTTTATACTGAGCAATAAATCGTAACTAATAGCTTTCTCTTTTCTTTAGCGATTCGCATCTACATCGAGAAATGGTTCTAAGATCTCCATGAAATAGCCCATTCATTAATAACCCACGGTGTATCACCGTTTCATCGGAATTCCATGTTACAAATCAGTAGAGAGCTAGAAGTCAGTTCAATTCAGAAAATTTGTTAAGAAATAAAAACATACCATATTGAACCCATAATATAAAATAAAATTTATTAATTTTTTTACTTATATTAACTCTATATTATATATATTTGAATAAACGCGTTGGTTGCGGGTTCGATCCCACTCGAGAGTTCGTTTAATTTCTCCGCTTTGGTAAAATAAAGTACGGCGGTGATTCCCGCCTCTTCTACTTATATGAAAAGTAGGGAAAAGAGAGACTAGGTTCCCTCTGCCTATCCTGCTATTAGCGAGATAAAGCGTGAAGCTAATATAACACCACAACTACAAGCTACGGTGAATTAGTCAATGGCTTTACAAGTTACTACATTTTCTCAGAGCATGGCCAGACCGAGCAAGCACTTTCTCCGGCCTCCCATTCGGTCAGTCAATTATTTGAGAAGTCATTCACCTTTGACTGCAGGTGGTCAACATAGCGCCTATAAATGTGCTGTAAAAGATTATTTCTAGCTGATTTAGTTTCTTTCGTACGAACTACGAACACACACAGTCTGGTTGAAGTTTTCTGAAACTACCCGTTTGAATTGATTTTTTTTTGTGTTGCCTAAACTATATGGTTTTAAACTAGCCGTTCGAACTAGCCGTGACTTTCTCGTTTCAATATTAAAAATAACCAACAACAGTACCTATAATATTAACAATAACAGTGTCCGTACTACGTAGGCGAAGCCGCATTTAAATGCTATAAATATCATCACAATCATTAGCCTGTCCTTGTCCCCTGCTGGACATAAACTTCTCCAATGGCACGCCACTGAGCAGTAAATGTCTAGAAATATTATACAATCAGGATTTGGACAAGATTAATTTGTAGATTTGTCCACTTGCGTTCTTCTGTTATTTGGCAGGTATTAGAAATATTGATATCGATTGCAGTAGTTATCGATTTAAGATCAGTGGTATTTTAAAATTAATAAAAAGTTTCTGTGTAAGCTTATAATAAATTTTTAATTATCTTTATTATATAGGTACGTGACACTATGATGCTATTTTTACTTTTACTTCTTAATATTAAATGGTAATTTTTCTCACAAGTGAGATTCCCACAAGCCACGTGTATAATTTTAATAAAAAAAAAGGTCTAGAGAGTTAAAATGGTTCAAAATCTCACGAACGTCGCTTTTGCAGCTACTATTACTTAACCAACATCAAATTGACTGTTAGTCAATAAGTCGGTTACGTTCCGGTCTTTATTCTCTAAAATAAGAGAAAATATATATATAAATAAATAAAGTATATATGTTTATACGTATCTAAGTATTTATAGATTTATTTTGCCAATTTGGGTGTTCACGTTAACTAGTGACAATTCATAAAAAAGGCATCAGAAAATTTCGGATCAATGCCTATGACGCTCACCTTTACTATCCGAACTTCTCTCTCTTTCTCTCTCTATCTAAACAAAATAATGCCAATAGAAATATAATTTACAAGAGATAAAACACTCTAAAATTCTAGATAAAGACCGAAAGATGTTCAATTTTTTAGTACACATAAAAACATTAACAAGATATATTATGTACATATAAAAATAGAATTTTAAATCTCATAATAAAATGTAGGTTCAGTATAACATTCGTATGGCATGCGCATGCGCAAACGCATTACACGCTGTACAATAAGTGACATAACTGAGCTGAGCCGCATTTCAATTAAATTGTTACACGTTGCCTCCATTACAACCTCAATTACAATGTATTATAACATAATTTGGTCCCAAACTATGAAACTTTTTCTCACGCATCTCTCTATAAAGGTAATCTGCTAATAAGACGATTCATTCATTCTCCGATTTCATACAACATCAGCTCTTATTTAGAACAAGATAAAGCAATATCAGGCTTTTGTTACAGATAATATTATTTAATTAATAAAAGCAACATTGAACAATTGTGCAATTTAAACCTTTGTATTTTATCATTTTCATAATAATTTATGTAAGAAAATATAATTAAGACATTATGATATATATATATATATATATATATATATATATATATATATATATATATATATATATATATATATATATATATATATATATATATATATATATATATATATATATATATATATATATATATATATATATATATATATATATATATATACGCATGTTACCTACTTTCTTTAAAACATATAAATATGATTGCTTAACATTTGTATCGATTATAATAGTTTAGTAATTTATTATAATTTCGCTAGCACTTTCAAAGAACAAGTGATCGTTGTCAACGTTACTTATATATCAACAAGGACATTTACCTAACGATATCTAGACAAGAGTTTTAATATGAGAAATTCTCTCTCACCAACTTACAGGTATCGCATACCAAGCAGTAGAGTTCGGCAAAATCGATTTATTTAGATAATTCTCCCTGGACACCTCCTAAAGCCACTTATGCATTGCACCTAGCTCAATTTAGAATTTAATAATTAGGCTTTCAAATATATTATCACTATTATTCAAATATATTATTGGAGGTTTATATAATATATAATTACTATAAATATAAATAAAACTCATTGAAGAACTTTATTCCTTTTTGATGTATACTAAATAATCACTCTCGCAATTTTTTCTATACATCAATCACATAAAAAATCATTGTCTCCACAAGATAACGTATTCGAATCAGGTACCCATAGCGTACATGCTACATGCTAATAGACCGGTCATCACGATGTGGTTGTAAAATAACCGACTTTGAGAATAATGGGTTATTGCGTCTTTCCAGGGTCATTTTCGCAACACTTGTTAGATATAGTAAGTCAAGGATTAAAGTAGGGCTTCATTTATGCTGCCATTGTTTAACGAAAGGAGAAAATAATAAATGTAGATAACATCTCTATATAAGTATAGATCTTTCTATATAAGAATAGAAATAATTTACATTTTTACTATATATTATGTTATATACGAACACGTGGTCCGTAGCTCTTGTTAAACTTATCAAAATTATTATCTTCATTTGTTTGTTTGTCTTCTTATACTTGAACTAGACTTGGAACTCAGACGATTGTCTTTAAACATATAATTCTTAAGAGAGTTTAAATTTTTACATATACATACGTAACTAAAATTATTTTACCATATTCATATACGATTAATATAGTATTTAACGATAATTTATATAGAGTAGATTATATAGTTAGAGGATATTTAAAATTGTACAAAAATTTTAAATATTATATTATAATTGATCTAGAATATAAAGTTACATTAAGTATTCAAAAGAGTAACATATAAGCTATATAATTACAAACAATGTGCATGATAGTATATAAATCCTAAAGTAGATTTACTATAACCAACTCCCCAAGGTGGCAAAGAAATGCCTCAGTCACGGTCAGTGTCAAGTATGTCAACTTTGACCTTCGAATGATTGGATCTCAAACAAAAGCGTTTCGACCTTCTCTTTTTAAAATAATTTTTTGACAGTTCCAATAGCGGTTTTATTAATATTTTTCTCCGTTTTCTATTTTCCGTCCACAATCGAGACGTTGTGTGTTGAGTGGCGGAACTCAACGCTGCTCTTTATTTTGCTAGAGCAGAGAACTTATCCACTCCTGTATACGGTATGGTGGGTGATATACGCTTCAACGATGACGTTTACACTTAAATTTTTTGAAATTGCCAATAAATAGAGAGAAACAAATAAAATGTGGAGCGTTAATAGAAAAAGTACGTACGTAAAATTAAATGAGACTATTTTTGTTTTAGGTTGTTTTTTTAATGTTTTATCTTATATATTTTTGTATTTATAAAATTTTAATCTCACACAATAATAACTAAATACAAATTAAACAAAACTAAATATAAACACACTATAACCAAAAGTTAATTCCGATACCGGGAATCGAACCCGAGCCTCCTGGGTGAGAGCCAGGTATCCTAGCCACTAGACCATATCGGATATATATCACCAAACGTTAATTAAACGAGTATATCTATGTAGTTCCTCATTAATATTTAAATTAATAAAATATATATTAAATAACTTCTATATGTTTTATTAATATATCTATTATATATAATATAATAATTCATTATTAGTAGATTGAAAGATAAATTTCACTAAGAATCAATATAATGAGAAGTTTCTATTTATTCATTTTCAAGCTTTCTTGTTTCAAATGTCAAAATGGATGTCACGGTCCGTAGAATTAGATTAGCGTTGAATTTTTACGATAACGTGTTTGCTTTTACTGTTATTTTGCTTTATACAAACTTTTTATATAATAATAAAATGTATAATATATATATATATTTATAAATATATTTATAATATTATAAAATAAAGCACAAAATACAAAATAAATTATATATATTATTTTTTTATTCTGACTTTACTGATATTTTTTTTATCAACAAACGTAAGTTTGTTCAAAAAGATACCGCCCCCGGGTGGGCTCGAACCACCAACCTTTCGGTTAACAGCCGAACGCGCTAGCCAATTGCGCCACGGAGGCCATGTCTCTACGCATCATTATTTACTATATCTATGTATCTAAAACTATTTATTCGACATAATATAAAGTTCTTATATTTATTATATATTAATAATATTAATTATATATTATGACGTACTTATTAATATTATTATCAAGTACATTATATTATTACATATTGATAACACTGCGACTGTTACTTTTAAAAGTAACACATTAACCGATAGTAGAGCTGAGATTGTATTTGTTTGTATTCAAGTTATAAATGATACCCAATAAGCAGTTGCAATGACATGAATTAAATGTATTACTATATATTTGTATATTTATAAATGTCACCAGCATTTTACAAGACTCTTCCTACTGCTCTACTGCTCTATGGGAGCACCAGACAATGTATTTTTTACTCAACCAAGCCTATCAAAACTATACAGCTGTGAGCTTCCATCCACTTAACAGACGAGCTGATGGCTTCCCATATATAATTTAAAATAATTATACAAACTTGCGTTAAGATAATTAAAACATATAATTCAAATATGTTTAAAGTACGTGTTACGTCATAATATGATTACGCCATCAATGGAAGCACATACCAAACTTTCTCTGTAATGATCGATTTGCGGACTGCCTAATTAGAGTAGGAAAGCTTGTCCGTACGAAATTTTGTATATATATGTAAGATTAAAAGGAAATTGCAAATTTGAAAAAAATACGAAAAAAATTACAATATTTAATTTTTAACTTATGTTTGCAATAAGCCGTAAATGAATATAAAACAGTAGGTAACTTATAAAGACACTGGAATAAGAAAACGTATCTATGCTAAATAAAATTTCGAGCTCAAAAAAAAATTGTGAATTTAAAACTTTTTTCTCGTAATTATTTATTTTATTTATTCTTAGACAGTTTTTTTTTATAATTTGGTCTTTCCTATTTAACATAAATAAAAAAAAAGCATTTCCTATCAACTATAACTAGGTCTTGCTAAGTTGTGTAGGTAGGTACTAGGTACATACATAATATGTAGGTATATAATATATAAAAAGGTAATATATAAAAAAGGTAATAATAAGCAATGGCCACTACCTATCTCAAAAAAAATCTTTTTAATATGGAATTTATTATACATCAATTCATCTATATATCTATATACATATAAATTAAATTGGAGTGTCTGTTTGTGATTTCAAAATAACTGAACAGCTGAACCGATTTTTATGAAACTTTTTCTGGCGCATATTGTTATTTACACATCACTAAAACATAAAACAACATTTTTAAACCTTTTGTCTCTCCGTCTGTCTGTCTGTCTGCTAATCTCTGGAACAGCTGAACCGATTTTTATGAAAACTTTCACTAGAAGATAGAAGAAGCTGTGGAGCAACACTTAGGCTTATACTTATTTTTTTCCCCGGAATTCCTGCAAGATCGAGATTTATGCGTCGAAGACGATTTTATCTTAGGTACCGCAGGTACTTACCACCCAGATAATATATTCCTTATTAAATATTTTATAGACAATGTGATTTGAAGGGAAGAAATAAAAACATTATATGTACAATAACTTACAATTTACAATACATAGAAATCATATTCCCAAATAGCAAATCCCACCATCGATCAAGCGAGCGAAGTCGCGAGCGGGTCGCTATTTATTAAATACTCGTATGGTTAATCTTTCGAATTTTCCTTACGAAGCAGAGAAATCTGGCAATGTAATGTCAGTCTGTTTAAAATTAATTTTTTTTTCTTATTATATGATCTCTTATTATATGATCTTCTGATATTTCGTATCAGTTAAGGGCTCGTACTGACTGTGTCTAAGCAAACTACTAGCACTCAACGCCCACTTTTGAATCCACACCTTACCTGTTCTATAATTACATCTTAATTGTACTCGGTGTGTAACAAATTCATTTAAATATTAGACAATTTACAATTAGACAAGCAAGACAAGAACGTAAATACAATACTTCTTTATAGAAGGTCAGTCACAATCTATTAATCAATTGGTCGTGGAAAAGTTTAAAAGGGCGGTAACATCGACCTACTAACCTTTAGTTATTCAATTCATAAATTTATTAATTTTCAATCAGTTTGTTCGTATAAAAAGGTATAAATTAAATGATTAAAAGTTCTTTAAAGACAATGGTAATTGTGACAGGCAAGTACTTTTGAAATACAGTTCATAACAGTTCATATAGTTCATAAGTACTTTTGAAGTACATGTTCAGGTAACTTGGGAGAATGAGTGGTGAAAGATTGGTAAAAACATAAATTGAGTGGCCAGAGGTGGAGGGAGACCTCGCTTGACCTTTGAGATGACAGTATCAATAAAATGAAAATATATTATCTTGATAAATCTTATAATCTTATCGCATTTAACGGTATTCAAAATATGATAAATGTCAAGTTTTGGTCGAGAATTTTACGTTGTTTATACAACGTTAGGACTGTAATTTTTTTTAGTAAAAGCAAGTGAAAAAGTTAATAAAAAAATTCTACCAACTATAATAACTATAAAAGGGTATAATAAAATCATATATTACACATACACATACACACAAAAAAATAATTTTTATACACATTCGTTTTCACTTTCGCCGAAAACTCGTTCCGGTCCGACGCACCATTACTTTGCAATACATATATTATCATTGTATGTATAAAAATGGCAGAATATATCAAAAAATACTTGCAAAGAAATTATAATAGTTGCTAGTAATCGTCGTATCAATAGTATTGTAATTCTATTAGGAATCACAGCGTTTAGTTCCACAACCTAATATAAAATGCGAAGCCAACAAGGAGAAATAGAGTTCTAAATGTCTGGTGTAAAAATAACATAAATGTAACAAAATGAGCAGAGAGTGGAGAAACGACGATTATTAATATACATTATCTTGCAGAGAAAGTATTTTTTATTTGTTTATTGTAAACACAACAACAGTAAGAGTTCATTGCCATTGCCATTCGTAATACGTCATTAAGTTCGTAACCCTGACAGAGATCTACAGAATTACCTTTAAATTGCTTCTACGGAATCACCTGTGAATGAATAATATTACCTTTAATTACGTTTGGCGTTGGACGCTCTCGTAGCGCGGAGCTGCTTTGGACGAGACGGTTGAAGGTTTGATAAATTAAAATGGCATATTCTTTTATAATTTTTTTTTTTATTGTTTTTATAACCTTATATTTTTACTTAGTACTTATAGATATGAATAGATTTTTGTTTACTATTGTTTCTTTGAATGCTTTTTGAAAATTAACTTTATTATTATGAAAAATATATATTTTATGGTGTATTTATATTTTTTTCTTGCAAAACTATAAGCTAAATCATAATTTTGAAATAAATTAGTTAAATATTTTATTAGCACTTAAATAAAAAAATATAGTAAAATTTGATTCTAATTTAATTTAAATTGTTACATAAAAAAAGAAATATTTACATCTTATTACATAAGAATCTAATAAATAATATTTTCTATATTATATAATATACTGTAATAGCCTTATATACATTATACATAAAAATATTTGACTATTCTGTTTGTAGATTTCATTTTATTATTACAACACAAACTGAACGAAAGTTCGAAACGAAAGTAAATCCATTTAAAAAGCTCGAATTGCTCAAACTAGCTCAAACCGGTTATACCCAGTTGGAACCAGTCCACTCTTCCTGTCATTTCACTTGTTTTTTCTACTTTAACTTACGAAATGTGACTTGGAAAGAGTTACTTCAAACCGTAATTCGCTGTTAAATAAAATCTATTTTACTAAAACTACTCCATTCTTTATATATAGCGTCTATTTTTCTTTTCGTTATGAAGACAGTGGTCAATCCAGATATATTTATGTGGGAGTAAAATTGTAACTACACGTGTCTTTAAAATTATCTCTATATAGAACATGTTTGAACATTCTTATAATTAACTATATTTTTTTCGTTTGACGTCTGACTGTAGTAAAAGCGACGGTTGTGGATGCGAATACTTCTCAGGGGAAATTAATTATTTTCATTTGCATAGCTTTAGGTATGGCTAAAGAGTTGAATAAGTGTCTCAATTACGTTATCTCTGCTATATACAGAAAAAAGTACGAAAATATAGAAAGTAACACTCATTTCAACAGCTCGCACTCTTTTAATAATTTGATTTACCACTTAAGGTCAATTTTGGCATTAAATGTTAATAATGGCGGCAATCGATCAACTTTCAAACTATCTCTAGATTTAATCGTTAGTCTGTTTACTCGCTTCTATTGTTTTTTTTTTAAATCAAAGTCTTTAGTGGCGTTACATATTTGTTGAGTGAGGTTTTTTTTTTAAATTATATTTATTAAAACATAATACTGGTACATACTCAGCAGAATAATTAAAAAATTAGTTTCAAGTGAACAAAAAATATATCTTATAATCTTTCAACTTCATCACTATGAAGTACTCTATATTGGACTTGTATAGTAATACTCGATGACCGTGCAAGTGTGCTATTAGTGCCGGTTCACTGGCCTCGTGTAATGCAGGTTCGATTCCGGTCAATGTACTAATAATACATTTTTTATTACAGGTAAACACTTACGTATTACACGCAACGTTCTTTTGTTATATGACTGAGTGTTTACAACTTAAGGTATAGAAGTTATTATATATAAATAAAATTACTTTACTGGTTCAGTCTAGTGTATCTTCATATAGTATATTCATAGTTCGTTGTCACGGGTAGGTGATAGAATTATATTTGAGATTTTTATGGACTCTTCTGATAAACGCTTTGCTTTTGCTTTTTGCTAAAGGTTTAGCTAAGTGTCCAACTGTGTCCAAATGGCACGCTTTATTTTTAGGTATATTCTCCGGTTTTAACTAACTTGGATAAATGAAACTAATTTGAATATAATAATTCCTTCGTTAGTGCACTAGCAACTTCATACTAATGCGTCCAAACGAATAATCGATCACGTAGACACATTAAAGCCATTATTTGCTTAAAAATCTGTTAGGTACTGTCTTCCTGTCTAGAAAGTTTATAAAGTATCTATCTTGTATACCTACGTGTCGGTTATAGATTCGATTCTCAGTCGAAAAATAGATAATTAGATGTATTTGAAATAATTTATTTAATAATTTGCCATCAAATAGACTTAAATTTAACAAATAAAAAACATATTTAAGTATATTGTATGTACTAAAAAAAAATTATTGACAATAATTGATATTGAATTATTTACTTAATTATAAAAACTATGACAATAATACTATGTTGCCATTATTCTATGTACGAGTACAATCACAATATGGCAAGGTCGGGCAAAGCTGGCTACTTGCTCCTAAGTGGGTCGCAGGAAACTTAGTAGCTTTGAATATGCAGTCGCTTGTGAAAGTAATCGTTTAGCATTAAATAGAAATTAGAAGTTTTGCTCTGTTAACTACGACAGGTCTAGAGCCCTACATAGTACACGGTAGTTTTACTATGGATTGTAGTCTACTCATAGCTACTAGAGGACCCGTTGACGCGTGACATACGCGTTGCCATAGCAACGTGTATGTCATTTTTTACCAAAAGTCATATTGTCAAACGTATGGTAGTGTGTGTAATGTTTTATATATTGATTTAATGTACTTTATAAACATTAGTATTGAAAATTAGTAGCCTTTTGTACTTCTCCGACACATAAACTATAAGTGTGCCAAATTTCGTACTCCTTCGTCTGCTCAATTTTCGTAAAAAGGTGTCCAAAGTTTTTGCTTCACGTATTAATATATAGATTACAATAGATGTCATTGTGGCGCAGTGGAAATGTGTTTGTCGAGAGCATTACAGTTGTGAATTCGATTCTATCCAGCAGGTTGATAACGTTTTTGTTTTGTTTTTTTAACTCTGCCAAGTTGTAAAAGGTGTCTCCAGACATAGAGCGGCTAGAGGATGATTTTTTGCTAGTATCTACTATAGAGATCTCTTCTAGACATAAGTCCATCAATATAAATTTAATTTATGACTCTTTTAATTTGGAAATTTTATTCGATAAAGATATATCTTTATTTATATGATGGTCATACATATAATAATATTAAAATAGAATAATGAAAATTTTCCTTGTTCTACAAGGAAATTTTTTTTCTTTTAACTTTGTCCACAAACGCTTATATTACATAATGAGACAATTTCTCCAATTGTTCGAGTAAACGAAGTCTAAAGTTCACTAAGAAATATAAACAACAATCAACTTAAGCTGTAATCGAATCCGACACTTCCTTCATAATGCGGTGACGCGACACCGACACCAACACCGCACCTCCTCTCCCTCCCCTCCCCTCCCCGCGCCGCACCGCACCACCCCTCCCCGCCGCGCAGTCACAACACACCATTAACATTACAATGTTTTAACTTTCACGTCCCTAGTGCTAATGACTTGTTTGACAAAGTGTTTTCTTAAATGTATGTTTTTTTTTTATTTTCTTTACATAAATGGTTTCGTATTGAGCATCGAAATCGCTCAGCTGGTCGATGACGTCGACAAGAGAATAAGAGGTTGAAAGAGGCCTAGGTTCAAAATTGAGCTAAAAATATATCCAACTCAACTCGCAATGTCTCTAAATTGGGCGGAAAGCGGGGAGCGGAGTGTCTTAACACTAGGTTCACTCTGCCTACTATGTTATATACGGGAAACAGCGTGAATCTATTCATTTATTCTAGTTTAAATAAAAACACGTATAACACAAACTTTACTTCTTGAGTTCTTTTACGTTTTTACATAAAAATAAAAAAAAAATTGAGTACATATTTTCACGTGACCTTACACTCTGTGCAGATATAATGTAGAAATAATTCAATCTCCACTGTCGTCAGACGGTAGCCTGAATTTCAACCCCATTGATGGAAGGCATTCATTAGAATTCCACATCAGTATGCCTAGAAGGGTCACTGTCTTCTCATAGATACTCACCGCTGAGTACTGTGTAGCTTTCTCTTACTAATTACTAGAGATATGCGGTAAATGCTTAGAATTTTTGGCGTCATATAAGAAAGAACATTATTATAATAATATATATGTGTGGATTATGGTGATCAAAATTTAAGGAATATTTAATCACTAAAGTAAAAAATATTAGGGCTCAGACACTCCATGTACTCCACTACACAGATGTAGGTAGTGCGTTTTGTCTTGTTACGATATGTTTACGAGAGGTAAACATTATATATTTATTTGGCTAGAACTATTAAAACAGTAAGTGGTCAAGGCGAACGCATCGGTTGATGCAACGATAATTGAACGCGTCGAGACATTCAAGTATGAGAAATGTTAAACGTAAATTGTATATAAATCTCACAAGCTTAATAACATGTAATTATAGCATTTAACTGTAAAACGTTTACGGTTTAGTTAAGAAATATGTATTCTGGCATAGTTGCGAAGAGTCTAATCATGGGCATAGGGCCGGATGGCCTGTGCCCATCCTGAAATCATCTAGTGCCCACTCTAGAATTTTTAGTATCAAAAAATGAAGAAGGCAAAATTAAAAAAATATACTTATGCACATAAAAATATATTTTTAGCTAAAGTTATGAATGTTTTAGACACATCCTAGACCTAGTTTGACAATATTAGGTTTTATTTTTATATTTTTTGCGTATTTAAATTTCGCATGACGTTTGTCAGTAATTCATTTAGATCTTGTTGTTGACTCACAGCGGGCCAGGTCCCTAATGAAAAAACTCTCTAGTTGCATCGATGCTAATCGTATGTGACAGTTGAGTCGATCCTAATAATAGGCCAATGTTTACTACAAGATCTGCTCATGTATTATGGCTTTGACTTTTTTATTACATTACATGAAATATTCATTGTTTTATACATAAAACTGGACAAGACAAATCACAACTAATACTTTAGGAGTACTAAGAGAGAATTTTCCTATATTTCTACAGAACCTTCAGGTATTACATTATAAATGTCACACAACTTCGTTTAACTTGCGAGCCGTAATTCATTTATACATAACATTCCGCCACCAACATACTTATATTTTCTTGAGAAAAATCATCCTGTGTTTCACGCTTCTAACATAAGTATTTAATACCAGCATATGAGCCAGATAGATAACCATAGACTAGTTCATATAACAATTACTATCTTTCACAATTATCAAAACCACTAAGCATCGACGACATGGCCCGCTGCGTATATCGGACGCTTGCGGTTGCGTGGAACGGAGCGTTCCTTAACACAATATAATATACATACATACATACATGATGTCGATACGTTTTACGTAATATGTGAACCGCATTAGGAACTAAAATATTTTTATATTTTAACACAATGAGGATAAAAAATCAATCAAGTGAGAGTAGAACTCACGCATCGAGGGTTCCGTATCAATATCATAATTGTAGATAAACGGGAAGTTTAATTTAGAAGGTTTGACAAGCTTGTAATGCTTGTAATATATTTTTTTTAGTTTATTATGTTTTTACATACTGTGCATATGATTGTTAATAAAAAATAATGCGTAACGGAAACCAATAAATCTCTATTGAGTAAAAAGAAATAACAATAATACTCCCTTAGTTCGATTCGAACCCATAAGTGTGCTTTAGTTTAAATTAATGTCTAAAAATATGTCTTAAATGTCTAAATAAGGCGCGATGAAGGTCATTATTTGTAGGGAAAAATACATAGATAAAGTAAAACATATCTTAAACTTATACTCCTGATAATAGATAAAAAATAAAAATATTTGCTAATTAAATACTTACATATATACATAAATTTACAACACACCCAAAACCAAGTACGATATGAGTGAATGTGATAATGAATTAATTTTAAAGAGAAAGTCACTTTCATACACGCGAGCTCTCAAATCGCTCTACTTATAATTAAATTATGATATAACAACAATTTTCAATAATTTACTACTTATTATATAATGTGGTACGTACCACTACCAGGTACCACTTGTGTTGTACCGATATACATACAACTTGTTTTATATATTATATTAATTAAATCATATTACAGCACGTAATACATCATTTTTAATAACAGTTATATCAGTTGTTTCTAATTCTAATTTAGATGGTAGCTTTAGCTTTAAGTTATATTTAACAAAATAACCTCATTTACTTGATTATTTTAGTACATAAGATGTAGTTGCACTGGTACAATCTGTCCATTTGTAAACGCGAGGGCTGTGGGTTCGATTCCTATTTGGAGAAATAAAAATTTTCATTTTCCCTCTGTATCTATATAACTATATCTTGAATTCTTGCGGAAAACGAAAAATAGAGTATTTTGACACTAGGATATTTTTAAAGTCAAATATTTATCGAAGTCGAATAATTTTATTCAAAATAAGAAGATACAAGCTTCAGGTTTTGATAATCATAAAGAATATCTTTAATAATCATAAAGAAAAAAAACTGACAAAAATTTATTCCGATACCGGGAATCGAACCCGAGCCTCCTGGGTGAGAGCCAGGTATCCTAGCCACTAGACCATATCGGATGCTACCATTGGCGTCAAAAATAATGATTGTTATCTACACTAATGTAAAGTTTAAAAAAATATATAGAGGTAATTAAAATATTGATTTATAGACGACTATGTTCATCCGACACTAGTTGTATGCATATATAAATATAACGCACATTTACACACAGACTAATTATATTGACAGCTTTTATTACATCTCCAGCATCTAGTGATGTAGATAGAGAAAGCTAAGAGTTAAACCTCTCCATTCCAATAATAAATATAAATGCCCTCGATTGGGATCGGATCCACACCGGCCACAACATACCAACCAACCAAGTACACCAAAATAACGCCGTTAACGTTATTTAACGTTATTTATATATTATGTATGTTTTTATACAATTGGTAATTTTGAACGAAACTTTATGTGTTTATATAATATAAACACATAAACTAAACTTAAAACGACCATTGATAGAAATTGTTATATTATGTTATAGAATATTATATCAATAGCTATAGCTTTACCAGTTGGCTACAAGTGACATGCGACAGCAAGCGTGTAAACACATCGTAGACGATGTAACCGGAAGACATTGTGGAAATTGTTATAATAAAATTGTTACTTCCCTTTAGTTATATATGAGATGCAATTGAAATACTCAAATGTGATTTGTTTACATGTCTATATATAAATTTTGTGATTTAGCTGGCAATATAGAACAATATTTTCAATTTCAGCATTATAATCGTGTTTTGTAGTTAGTTTTGTTTAATCATATCTATAAAATTTAAAAAAATTTGAAAATGTTCAGAAGAAAGCGAAATTTTTTTGAACATTCTTACTACTTTGATATTTTTAAAATTATCGACATTTTCATAAATATCATCAAATGAAACTTAGGTGTGTATCACTCGATAATATGAAAGGTATTATAAAATAGCAATTTAAAGCCGTCGACACTTAATGGCAAATCTTGGCTTTTCTTAGAAATAGAAACTGAATGCACTTTCACTGGACAAATCGACATGGAAACATACACGTTATGCAATTTTTCTGAACTGATAGCTGCTAATTCAGTTTGTCTCTATAATATATTTATAATTAATTTGGTCAATTGTCAAACAAACATAAATAAGATAGAGCGGTGTTGAGTCCCGAAACAATTAAAAAAGCGTAAAGTTTTGTTTAATAAACACAAAATAATACTACCGTTAGAAAATCTCGCTCGGTTTCTTTCGTCGCTTATCTTTTGGTATATATATAATTATTAATTTACTTTCTTTTATCGATAATTTCATGATTTTATTAGAGTTACAAAAATTTTGTAGCTTAGGTATAATATTGATAAGGCTTATCACTATCACACAACAACAGGTAAAAAGCCAATATTGAAGCGCAAAATATTTGAAAATGATAAATACGAATATTACAAATACAAAAATCCAAATAAAGCAATTTACACATATCTATTGAGATTTCCAAACTTTATTTGGAGCTTTAGTAAAAGCATAGTCCTTAGCCAAATGAATAGTAGGCGTATCAAACAGCTTATCTAAATAGGCATCGTATTATATGTAAATATAGCGAAGGGACGTCCATCCTCAACGCAGTCGGATTTGACCAAGGCTGTTTAAACAATACTTTAATCTTACTCAAATAAATGGCGTAAGATTCTGTTTGTATACAGTGTGTATATAACAAAGATATAATACTTAAATAAGATTATTTATCTCGCTATTGAATAACTATATACATATTTAAGTATATTTACTTAGCTTTGGACTCAACAGTTATATTAAAAAGATAGGAGCTACATTGGTCATTTATTGAAATATCAACACAAACATACTTTATTTGAGAAAGCAATAAATTGTATATAATGAACAATTTTTTTGTATCTTTAGCCTCATAGTTTCAATGTATATTAAAATAAATCGTTTGTCTGTAACTGTGGGCATGACAAAGAAATTGTATATTTTCACAGCACGTTTCCCAGAAGGAAGTTATTCTAAACGGTCGCACAATCATAAATTGCTATTCTGATCAGATAATAAGGGCATTAGCTACGTTTATACGTAACGTTACTGTTACAGTTATGTAAACACGTAAATCTACGTACTGTGGATATGCGATGTTTTAATTTGTCAACTTCAGGATAATATAAACAATGAATAAAGTAATTCTGAGTAAAAAAAATAATTGAATTAAACATTATTAATATACCTATATATTATGCTTTTACTTTTTATAGATGTTGTTCAACTTTGTATTCCAATAACAATAACAATATATCATTCTCAAAATATGTATTTATCTTCATTACAGATGGTGCACATAGTGGTAGCCTTAGTGGTATTGGTTGCCGTTTCCACTACGGCAAAAGAGCAAACGAGATGGTCCCGCCAGATCAGCTCCTATACAGCCGACATAAGCGACTGGGTTCCATTAACAGGGCCAGTGGATAAAGAATTACCGCCAATCAAAAGGCAAGCGGTGGCAGAACCTAGGATAATGTCCGAACCTTTTCCAGGTTTCATACGACCAACAGGTTTCAGCCAGGATGGATTCCCGTCAAGAGCCTTCTATAACTCTCCTGTAAATCGTCAATTATATTTACAATCAGTACCGTCAGCGCCTCAAAATTATCTTTCAGATCAGGGTTTCAATCAAGGTCTAAGATTTGGTTTGACTCAACCAAACTTCCCATTAAGTCAAGGATTTATAACTCCTCAATTTAACTTTGATAGCGCTTCACCATTAAAGTCACGGCCGCACAGTCCTCTCAATCCTATCAAATTTGAAAATTCTGTCAAAACAACGCATCCAGTACCATCGTCACCAGTCAAACCTTTTGTCAGTCAAACTCCAAAACCTAAAAGTGAAATTCCTAAATTTATAGATGGCTATCGAGCAGAAAATAGCAGCAATTATAATTTTGACAAAAAGAAATTGCAATCATTGCAGCAAAAATTCAAATTTGAAGACAGCAACAAATCCAAAGAGTCGGTAAATACCAACCCGAAAGTGGAAAGAGAAGAAGTTCAATTACTTTATGTACCACTGGAGTCATTGAACAGAGGACAATTTAACTTTCGAAGTCCCCTGACATCAGCCCAACTCTTAAACTCGGAACTTTATAATCAAAAGCAAAGAGCTAATCCGATCGTTCAAAATCTCGCTGGAGAATTCCAAAGACCTGTAATTAAATCTCAAGATACGTTTAACTCTCAAGAATTTCTTGCAAACTTAAACAGTCCACTACTTGATATGGATCTTTTCCCTAAATTTTCAACAAATAATTTACCATTCTCTACAAATCCACCCACAACACCTAAACCAAAAAAGCTTAAGCCTCATCAACCGCCATTAGCAATTTTTTTGACGCAAGAAGAGAAGAAAGAAGATGAAGTCAAAGTAGGAGACGTACTATATTCATTAAAGAGTGCCGACACCGTAGCAGTGCTGGATTCTGTTAATCCGTTGAATGCTCCCAAAGTATTTATTGGCCCTTCGTCATTGATACCACCACAGAATTACGTAAAATTTGAACTTCCATACTTGTCAAACATAGAAAATGTTGATAAAAAGTTACGACAGCTGCCATTCTTTGTAGCACCACTTAGTTACAGCACCCCACAAGGTTTTGCCAAGATACCTTTTCCATCCCCACATGTAGGATCTGTGGTCATTAACTCTTTTATTAAAGATACATCTTCATCTAGTACGACCACAACTCCCGCAAATGTTTATTCTATCTCTTACTCTAAAGAACCAAACTCATATAAGCAAGAACAAAAATTTGTGACGCAAAGACCTAAAATTAGTTACTATTCCTCCACTTCTCCAAATGTAAATTCACCAAGCTATGAACAAAATTATTACTCGATTGAACCACAGTCAGTAAATACTTTACGGCCTTTGAAAGAACCTGATTTCAGTGGTATTCGTCAATCGAATCCCATAAAAACCGATTCATATTTCTTAAGCAACGCTGGTAATCAGTATGATGTAGCTCAGTTTTTCCCAAAGCCTGAGGTGTCTCATAAATCCGTGGATGCATTTAGGTCCGAAACCACAACTACTCAGAGTACAACCACCACGACTACAAAACCTCCTTCGACATATCCTAGTCAGTTATTAGAAACTCACAATCCTTATTCAATTAATCAAGCCTTCCACTTCAGTACACCCTTGGATTATCACAATTTTTTCAATGAGTACAAAGAGCCTTATGTGGAAGGAGCAGTAAAAGAATCTGAGAATCCTGTAACACCTGCATCTACAACAACAAGAAAATATGAAACTTCGTCAACAACACCTTCATATCAGCCAAGTCGGCAGTCTCCACCAAATTATTTACAAAATTATAGTCCCGAAATTCATCATGAAAATGAAAATCATAATGCAAGATATCCAGTTTTTAACACAAATGATTACTCTACTAAAACTGAAACGGTACCACAAGCTGAAGTAACTCATCTTAATCAAGCCAGTTCTAATGACAACAGCCAAAACAATCCTAATGTAAATATATCTGAAGAAAAGGAATTTGAGTCTCAATCCCCAACATATGAGAACTACACTGAAATTATAAATAAAGTCCCTGAAACTTCATCCGCCGATTTTCAATCAATAAAATCTTCTGAATATAATAAATATGATATTGACTATAACACACAAGATTTGCAGTCTTCAACCACAAGCACTACAACAACACGAAGAACCACGAGAACTAGAGGACGTCCTCGATATCCTACAACTAAATCGGATTCTGGGGAATATACTACTCGTGCTACTATAACTCGGAGGCCTCTTAGAGAAAGGAAACCGTTACCTTCCCGACTTAAATATGATAACAATAGAATATCAACAGAAAAACCTACTAGAAAGCCATTTGAGTCAAGCGAAAGCACTACAAAGCCAAGCAGAATACGGATCAGAGGGCGAGTCCATTACAAACCACAAGAAACAGATGAAATATTTACAAAAAGAAATAAACAAGGTAGCAAAGACGGAGATTTAGCTTATCAGAGAGATGTACTCCACCAAAACTATCCAGTTACACTTATGGAGAGAACAAGCACTGCTGATATTGAGGCCATTACGGAACCATCTGTCAAAAGTGTTTCCACAAATAATATAGAAATATCAAAAAACATCGACACCGAAGATGCTTACAGTAATGACCAAATATCCTATACTGAACCTGTAAATAAAGAATCTAAGAATCTACAGCAATACACGACGGCTGTAGATACCGCATCAGAAACCTCCTACATATCTAATTCCCCTAACGAGGAATATTCTTATGAACCACAAAGTAGTGGATCCCACGAAATAAAAGATAATACTAGTCCAATGCAGACTTCCCTTGAATTTAAAAAAGAACAACATGACGATGAGTTCGTCACTAGATCCACCAGTCCTGTAACTGAACAAAATGTGCCCATTTACTCAATTAATGACGAATTTCAAGCAGTTAACCAGGAATACATAGAAACACCATCTGAACCTGAACAAAATGGTGAAAGCGTTAACCAAGAACAAGAACAGGAGGAGAATATTGTAGAAACAACTCCATCCTACAATAGAGTAAGAGTCCGCCCTGGAGTTATAAGACAGTATCACCAATCATCCACAGAATCAACAAGATTAAAAACTGATAGGAGGAAACCTTCACAAACTATCACATACAGACCAGCTTTCGATAAACGTCGTACTACTATGAGGATTGAAGAAATTGAAGCAGACTTAAAAACAAAGCAAGTTCATACTAGACCAGAATTTCAAGATTATAAACAACCTGTTTACAAACCTGAGCCGACAACTGAAGCAATTCCCACATCTTCTACAACAGAAAGCTCTCAAAGACGTGGCCAATTTAGACGCAGAAGACCAACATACAGCACTACTACAGAAGGAGCTGTTACTAGACGAACTTATGAAATTAAAAATCGTTTCAGGGGGCGCCGACCTACAGAAAAGCCAACCGATAAACCTGACATACAAGCAGATGAAACAACAACAACAACAGTAAAAAATAATTTATATGGTAGATACAGAGACAGGCCCAGATTATCGGAAAGATATAACAAAAAACCTGAAACGGAAACAGAAGATCAATTGAGTGAAGATCAAGATTCAAACTATTCTATAAATGTACCAAAATATGCATCACTAGAATCTGAACACTGGTCCCCTAAAATTTCAAAAGATTCTTTTAAGCCATATAATCCAAATAATATTGCCGATGACACAAAAAGTGATACAATTAGTGCAAACTTAAAAGATGATGAATTAGATATCATTACGGCTAAAAATGAATTTGAAGATATACTTATTTCTGTAACACCCGCTACAAATAACAGACAACAGAAAAAGATACCTGATATTCCACCCACATTGGAAGCTCTGGTAGAACAAAGTAAAGTTACCAAAAGTGATTCGGGTGACAATATGTCTACTTTCGAAAGCATGCTCGAAGAGGTGATGAAAAGTCTAGAGGAACAAGATGAAAATGAATATACAGGAAACGTAATGAAACATAAGGGCGGTGAAATTGGAGAAATTCCACCGGAAAAAATTATATCATCGGGAGAAAACTATTCGATTAAATCGACCACACCTTTACAAGAAGATTCAACACTTAGGACCGAAAATGTTTCTTCCCATAACAGCACAGAGGTAAGATATATAAGCGCTTGGTACATTTTTTCCATACACTGACATTTCGAGGTTATTTTTCATATTTTATTTTTGCATTTTAACGTAAAATTAAAAGTGATACATAAAATTATAGGTAAAATTCATTTCATTTATAAATAACCAATAAAATATTTTGAATATTTGATAGTTATTACATATGTTTGTTTATATTATTTTAGGAGGTGACTACGCAACCTAACCGCCGCCGCGGTTTTTGGAAGCGAGTCAGAAAAGTGCGGCCAACGTCCGCGTCCGAAGAGATTGAAGTAGCTGAGTCGCAGTATTATTCAAACGTTGTGAATAGGCTTGGAGAAGCAGTACAAAAAGGGGCTTTAGAAAAAGCAGGGAAAGGGAATGCTAAAATAGTGGTAACGACATACAAACCAAACTATCAATTCCTGAAAGATTTCTTCGATACTGATGACGATGATCAAGTGGATGTGATACCAAATTTTGATATTCCTAAAATATCTGCCGCTGAAAGTGTTTCGGAGGCTGTTAAAGATACCCCACCTACAACCAAATCAGATTTAAAAACAATAGAGACGACAGAAAAGGTTAACCCTGGTGATATGGACCTAGGTACTGGATCCCCCGACCCCACATTCGATGACAGCATCTATTACACCGAGGCAACCGAACCAACTCATGCAAATATTGATCGTTCTGATGGACTCAGCTTTATGGACTATCTGTTTGGAGAATCTTCAGAAAATAAAGATATTAAAAATGAAACTGCACTTTCTTTAGTGACCACACCTATCAGCAAAATTGCAGGAGACAATGAAGTAAATAAACTAAAGGCTACAACAGAATCTACATATATTCCAGATGAGTTTACAGCTGAAACAGCAAATGATAGTGATGAAAATATTACAGAAGCTGATGCTCAGACGGTATTTAAGGAAGAAATTGTCACTGAAAAATCTGTTAAAGTCGAAACTTCATCTGTATCCAGCTTTATGAATCCAGCTGATGTTGTGAGTACATCTATGTCAACTGAGGTATCTCACGAAACAGAAATATGCTTTAGAGGCCGCTGTATAAAAACCAATAAGAATATTTTATAATAAAAAAGGTGCTTATATTGTGTTCAAAATCCATAGTGACTAGTGACAATTTGAAAAGACAATTTATTTGTATACCCTATATTACTCTTATTGTATATTTATTTATAAAATCTTTTTTACAGTGAAATCTTGTAAATAGTATACGAATCTCTTTACTTGATTTCACATGTTTTATTAATGACCATAAAAATAATGAATGTAACAATACTTACTATACAAACTTACTACCAACACCAACCAAATATATGTCTGGAACTTACAGCCCAAGGGGTGGCTTATGGGAGAGCCTCTTTTCGAGAACTAAATCAAATTTGAATTGATTTTACTAGAAATTCCTAAAAAGTACATATACTAGAAATCAGTTCATGATAGAGCAGTCATGAATGGCTGTATACGCTACATACACACAGAAAGAGGGGGTAAATAGCACTCATTTTCTAATTAAATTTACTAAATATTTTGTTTTTATGGTCATCTTATGAAAATGTTATATTAAGGTTAGTGGCCAATGTATTAAAAATTAAGAATAAGATATAAAATTATGATAAGTCTTTACTCTAAGTGTAGGATAAAACATTTTATACTTTTTGTAAAATAATGATATTGACTGAGAATATTATAGATGTTGTATTCAAATTATTTATTTATGACATAATCTTTACAATAAGCAATATTCAGTTGTTCTTTGCTAACTTTATTTCCCCTGTCCCTTTTTCAACTGAGTGATATGTTTAATAGGTTGTTTATTTTCTAGCTTTGTACCCCACCCAAAGTGTATTGTGTAAAGTGGATATGTGTACCATGTCTAATATAATTTATAAATAAATTATAAATAACATAATATCTTGTTATTTTCCCTTCATTTAGTTTATTTCAGATATACACTATATAAATGATTATAAAATAACTCAAATCACTTAATAATTACATTTGACAATCTATACATTAAACAGTTACGAGTTATATAAACAGAAGAGTGATAATCAGACAAAATAACTTTCAAATATATATTTAAGCTCAAATATTAATAGCAAAGTCTACTTTGAATATGATATCAACAAATTATTAATATAAAAATCAGATACTTAATAAAAATGATTTAATAAACGATATTTACAATATTTAAATTTTTCAACACCAATATGGTGATATTTTCACTTTCACTGTAGTTATTATATATAGTGTTCATTTTAAGTGATCAATCTAACACTTGACACACCTCATCATCTTCCACAAAGCCACCATTTAGAGCATCATTCAAAATCTCCTTTTTATTCTTTTTAAGTTCACTATTTATAAAAGACCTCCTTTCCTCTTTCAACCTTATTTGGGAAGCTTTTTCCGAGGATTGACGTTCAGTAAGGCCTTTGGTCAATGTATACATAACTATAGTAAAATCACTTTCAATGAACGCTAATGTTATACTAGGCCCAGTTTCAACTGTACATAAATTCTCTTGCAAAGTATTTACAAACTTCATACTAACTTCAAAACAAGTGGGTATTGGAACATAGATATTAATTTTTTCAGTTTTAGTCGGCCTCGCTACTACATATAGGACATCAATGTCCTTATTATAACAATATTCAGTATCGTACATTAGTTTTCCATCAACTAAATATATGTATAAGTGGTAAGCAAGCGCTATCTTTTTGTCACAGATGCATCCAAGCTTTCTCATATCTTCTTTTATTTTCATTTCCACGTCCATGCTGATTTATTTTTATTTTGTGATAACTTTTGTTTGTAAACAATCTAAAATAACCACAAAAAATTATACTACAATATTTGAGACCAAGTTCTGCTTGACGTTCATTTCAACCACAGAGTATATGTAATGCTACAATTCTTAATTATTAAAATGAAAATATAAAAATATTATTTTTTTATTAAAAATTATAACATAATGTAGCATCAAAATTGATATCGACAAACCAATAAAAATATAAAAGTGTAATAAAATTTTAAAGAAAGTTTTTGCTTATCTTACATGTATTATCTTAACTTACACGTCTTTCATTTTGCCAGTAACACAATACATAGGTAATAGTAATACAAACTAGTTTAAAATTAAACTAGTTTTTCCTATGTAAATACTTAATCTTAAGCTTTTATGACTGGCAATATTACCAAGAGCGTTATAAATTTCATATTCTCTATATATTATTTTTGAAATTTGAATTCTACTTCTAAGTTCTAATATTAAAAAGGCTAAAAACTCGATGTAATTGATGGTATACAATAAAATAAGTTATAATACTTTAGCACATAAGTATTCATTAAATAAATATGAAAGTGAACTTAAAAATATTTACTTATTAGTAACAACGAAACTTATCATGAAAGGAGTTATTAATAATTTATGCACTCAAGAAGGTAAATGATGAAATTTTACATTTTATAATCACTGTTCTTTTATTAAGTTAGGACTAATAGTTTTAATTAAATTAACGAAATATTCTTAAAACACATAAGTAATTTTATTATTTAATTTTACTACTAAATATTTGCAGGAGATATTTAAGCAATAGCTTAATATTACAAAACTACTTTAAAATTGAAAATATATTTATTACTTAATTCGAAAGAAATTGGCATACGTCTTTTAATTGTATTACAATGCCATCTATACATACAATTTAAAACTTTAAATAGAGCTTACGGCATTTGATAGATGTCGCTATGTAGTATTTTCCTTAAACAACTGTTCAAAATTTTGCTAGTTATTACAAATTATTATTTTATATTCAATTTTCTTATTTAGGTGTATGGCATTATATGAAATGAATATTAAATATAAATATTACATTATTTCCCGTACTTAAATAACTAATTCACATTTTCGCCTCTTTGTGTATATGTCAGGATGGCCGAGCGGTCTAAGGCGCCAGACTCAAGGTTACCTTGCCTACTCTGTAGGTTGAGCTGTTCTGGTCCTCTCTGAGGGCGTGGGTTCGAATCCCACTTCTGACAAATCTTTTTACATTTTTTAAAATGTTTTTTTTTTAATATTATTATTGCTTTGTAATATTTAGCTAATGTAATATTTAGTATTAAGTATTTATTATTAAAGAATTATTTTATTTAACAAAACACACAAAACAAATAAATATTTTTTTGTATATATTATTAAATCTATTTATAGTATATATATACTGTAATGTATTTTATATTTAAAATCTAAATAATCATTATTTAAATAATTAATAAGAATTAAAGTAAATTTAAAGTACATATGTAATAAATTTAGTTGGCCTTTATCAATAAATTACAAATTATTATAGTTACTTATTTAGAATTTATATTATTATTTATTAGTATTTATTAGTATGAACTTATCCTACTGCAATTTTAAAATATGATATACAATATTTACATATTGTACATTACAGACATATTTTATTATTATACTTTAATTAAAACAAAGCCATTTTTTTCTGAAATATAAAATTTAAGAAATTAAACAATAATAAAAAGTTTTAAATGATATATGACTATTTGATTTACTCAAATGTTTTAATTTATAAATAGAAGCTAGAAACAAATAAAATAAATTACTCTGTAATTCAACTTAGTAGAGGGTCATTTTTTTTAATTGGCCTCTGTGAGATGTGTTTAATTTCTGTAAAATAACATATTACGTATGAGAGTATATTGTATGTGTAAAGAGACCAGTACGTGCCTTATATCATAATATTATGTACCTCTATCTAGATCTACATGTTTTTCTCACAATCATAGGTTGATTTACAAACACAAAAATAAAAAGAATTTATTTATTTATGTGAGAATATAACGAATATATTATTATTAAAACGGGAATAAAATATGAAATACAAATATTTATACAATAAATACAAAAAAAAAATTAACTAAAAAGGAGTTTCCCGTACCGGGAATCGAACCCGAGCCTCCTGGGTGAAAGCCAGGTATCCTAGCCACTAGACCATACGGGATATGAGAGTTAGATTTAAATATTGGTATAAAAACTTGAAGTAATTGTTATTATAATATATTTTCGTATCATTGTTTCAACTGAATCATTCGAAAATATAAAAAACACTTAATATTTATTAATTTAGCTTGAAATATAACCAAAATTTTTAATTTAGATTTCTATAGGAATACATGAAAAGTCAATAAATAATTAGTGTCTTATTCATTTTCAAGTAGAGTCTTTACTTAATGATTTCCATGCTTTCACTGTACAAGTGGTGGCCTGCAACTATATTTGATTGCGCTACATTTGGCATTAAGTAAATTAATCATATTCATATTATATATATATATATATATATATATATATATATATATATATATATATATATATATATATATATATATATAGTATAATTAATAATTACCTAAATCCATTTGCAATCTATTTTTAATTTAGTTAGAATATAATATAACATATTATATAACATATAGTTAGAGTATAGAATACAATAAAAGTACATAAAGTATATTCTATTACGTTAGTTGTTATATCAATGACAGAACTGTAAAAGCTGTCTGTCCTGTGACCTAACCTGGCTACTAGCGACCCGTTCGCGGTTTCGCTCGCTTAATCAAGTTTCGGATTTACTACTCTAATATAATGCATGTATCATATATATATTTTTTTTATTTTTTTATATCGAATCATCTATGAAAAGTTGTGAAATGATATGTATAATGTTTATATGCACACGTGAGCGTAAGTTTTCCCAACACGAGTATGACAGAAATTAGTAAAATAGAAAAAAAATTACCACCTGTATTTTCCAGAAACATTTCCTCTGTCCTGAAGATTAGTCCAAACAAACTTTTAGTTTGTCTTAAAAAAAGCTATATTTTTGTAATATTATCTATAATATAAAAAAATTAAGCTTTATTGAAATTACCAATAGATACTGCAATTTTATTAAAATATAGTAGTAGCCATAAGATTGTTCAAAAAAATACCGCCCCCGGGTGGGCTCGAACCACCAACCTTTCGGTTAACAGCCGAACGCGCTAGCCAATTGCGCCACGGAGGCGTTGTGAAATAGTGCCAAATTATAAGTTAAGTGTCTAAAGACAAATACAATGAACCTAAAGCAGTTCTTTTTATCTTACCTTATCTCATCTTTGAATAAAATTTATTATTGTCGATATATAGTTTGACATAGTATTTGTAACTGAAGAGTTTTTAAAGTATATAATGATAATACTAGCAGTATGGTTGTAAAATTAATAATCTGCTGAGCTTCTACCGAAAATAGTATAGAATACGCAAGGAATAACGTATCCGCTAGGCTATTGGTTCTTATGTCATCTAACTAATAATTAATATAAACGACCATTCAAAGATATTATCATGCGTTCATTTTATAGAATATAGCCCTATTTAATTTTCAATAGATTTTTTTATTATTTGATAATAATATATTTGATTAAATGTAGTCTTTATTATATCTATACTATATTTAAGGACTTACATTAGCCTCCACAGTAGGTATAGGCTATATATAGTACAATATTACTTATGTAAGTATAAACTATAATGTACTTTGTTTGACAGATTTCTTTGGAAACTACGTAACCTTTTTAAACCAAAAAATATTTTTCTGGTAAAATCCAAATCAAATAATTTTGCGAGACACTTGTCTACCTTACGTACTATACATACATACATACATACGTATATACCGTATTATCATGGACGTTAGCGTGTACAATTGTGTAAGAGGCGGTGAAACTCAAATCACAAGGTACTTTGTTAAATTGGCAAAAGTAATAATAACTTAAAGTATTAAAAGATATAAATCCATGTGAGATATGAACCTATAATCTTCTTCTGTCTTTACTTAAAAATATTGTCTTTTTATTAAGTGTATAGAACTATTTATCAGTTACTATTTACAGTACTTATTAGTCATTATCAGTTTAAAATAAATTTCATAGAAGTCATTGAAAATATTATAGCTAGCGAAATTTACGCTTATAAACAAGGATGTAAGACACTGTGTATTTGTAGGGAATTGTTGCAAGTTTGATAAAAACAAGATTATTCCCAAAACTAGATGGCGCTGTAACATCTATAAACGCCATCTAGCGTACATTTAATAATTATTGAACTAATATGAATCTTACGCTAGAACTTTAAACATTATAAATAATTTATAGCGAGAGATGTCACTGTCTTAAAAATATAAGAACATCAAGCTATTATTCTATTGTATTTATTATTATTATTAGTATATGTACATATATTATGAAATATATTTTATAACAGTTTTTGTGTTATGTATAAATCCTGACATCTTGATTGTATATGCTTATTAAAGCTTTTTAGCCGCCAACGTCCATACCACGTTGAACACACCGGTTCTCGTCCGATCACCGAAGTTAAGCAACGTCGGGCGCGTTCAGTACTTGGATGGGTGACCGCCTGGGAACACCGCGTGCCGTTGGCTTTTTGCTTTTTGCGTTTTGGATCTTTTTATAATAAATTTTAGACATCCTCTGTTATGGTGAAATGTATCAATCAACGCGACGCGTTTGTATTGTTTTCCATTTGTCCTCGTTAGCCTTAGGTACGCTACAATCCTGGCGAAGTAGGTAGCCGCACTGAAGCGGCCAAGCTCTTGGCTCATGCACTGTTGTCGACTTCTTACCTTCAAGAGTTAACGTACTCGTTTCGTGGCCTTCAACATCTGCAAGAGTTTGTTTTTTTCATCCGGTCACCCGATTCCTCATCTCCTCTTCGACCCATCCATTCGATTGTGTACGAAAAGATTACATCTGTTCAGTGTACATCTTTTATTCTTGTTCAGCTTTAATCACTCCAAACTAGGGTAGCAAATGTAAGATGCGCCAGCGCAGGTAATTAAGTAAATTATTGTTATGTTTTCATTGGAGGGCGCTATTTTGTATGCTGATTTAGATAATTGTAGTAGCGTACTCTTTTGTCACGTCCGATTAAGTACATGAATTTGACAGTGGTTAATTTTAATTAGGCTAGCTGTATGTACAGATCAAATCAGTTATAAACGCTGCATTATAACTTATGAATTCGTCAGCAATTTATGTATTTGAGTAACATTTCTTCTCTAACAACTACGTGCAGTGTTTCATTCAGGATTTCCGTACGCATATTACTTATACACTAAGTTGAAGATTGCTAAGAGTTAAATATGAAGAGATTTAAGATTTATTAAAAAATATTGAGAGTCAAATATCATTCATCCTCCACGACGGAATGGAATGGAATAGAATGGATTGGAAAATCATATATTGTTGTTCTAATTTTATTTATAATTATATACAAATCAAAATACATTCCGATTGTATATATTTATAAAGATTTAGGTCATCGCCAACGTCCATACCACGTTGACACACCGGTTCTCGTCCGATCACCGAAGTTAAGCAACGTCGGGCGCGTTCAGTACTTGGATGGGTGACCGCCTGGGAACACCGCGTGCCGTTGGCTTTTTGCATCTTTTTATAATCAATTTTAGACATCCATGTATATTAGGATGAAATGTATCAAAATGACGTGTTCATATTTTGAGTTCTCTTAGCTTTATGCTATTATTCTGGCGTACCTGGTGGTAGCGAAATTGAAATGGAAACAGCGACTTTGCCTGATCCAATGTTGTCAATTTCTTTTTGCTTCGTACTTCTTACTTCGAGGGGTTGCGCGTTGCGTTCTCTCGCGGCCTTCGGGATCATGAGCATTTTGATTTTGAAAGTCAACCCATTTGTTTGTGTCCTCTTGTTTTTTGTTTATTTACACGTACCATCCGTTATTTACGAAGAGGTCGCATCTCTACAACATTAACGTACTACGTATCGCTGCCGTTAAACTAGTGTCCGTGCCGGAACTGCTCTTCGAACAGACGTTTGTACTTATAGTTTGATAACATTTGTTATCCGTTGTGATTTAATTCTTTCCTTTTTTTTGTCCTACAAAATATATAAGATGCTCCAGCGCCGCGCCTTCGCCGAACGGCCTAGTCAAGCGATATTAGCTTGTTATCGTCCAATATAATTTCAATGTAAATTATTTTTGTCTCGGTCGAGAGATGGCGTTATGTAGAATTTTATTTTTTTTTTATTAGCTACAATATACGGTCAGTGACAGTGTGGCCAACATTTTAGACAACGTGCAGTATTTTATTCCGGATTCGACTAAAAGCGATTTAAAAAGTTATTTGCGCCAAGCATAATTTGACTTTTATCAGGCGACTATTACATATATTTTTTTTTATTTCCTTGTGTTCTAGTGTCGTCTTGTTAGTTTTGTCTATCGCAAATTCCTGAGTGATAAAGTAGTTGCGTAATTAATACGTACTCGTATTTACAATGAGGATATGTTGTATTAAATAGATACTAAATGATTATAGCTAATGTTTTGTGTTATGCATAAAACCTGGGGTTGCAAGCTTCGCACTGTACTGACGTATTCATTACGCCCCATACGGGCCCCAACCTTTCTCTTGTCCTTTGGGAAAATTTTTAAAAATTTTAAATTTGTAAAATTCTATAATTTTCGCCGGCGTTCTGTCGCCGTGTCGCTTTTGTGACGTCGTGGTGACGTCACCTAAAGTCGATTCTCGGTCTTTGTTTTACCGTATGGTTGTCGTGTGCGGGGTTTCAGCGAAGAAGTTGCCGTCTCAGAAATGAGCGGCCGAAAGAATGCGCAGCGGGATCGCTC